>CAUYPO010129663.1:0-33823 GCA_963574435.1 Cheirogaleus major
TTTTGAGACAGTCTTACTCTGTTGCCCCGGCTAGAGTGAGTGCCGTGGCGTCAGCCTCGCTCACAGCAACCTCAAACTCCTGGGCTCGAGCAATCCTCCTGCCTCAGCCTCCCGAGTAGCTGGGACTACAGGCATGCGCCACAATGCCCGGCTCATTTTTTCTATATATTTTTAGTTGGCCGATTAATTGCTTTCTATTTATAGTAGAGATGGGGTCTCGCTCTTGCTCAGGCTGGTTTCGAACTCCTGAGCTCAAACGATCCGCCCACCTCGGCCTCTCAGAGAGCTAGGATTACAGGCGTGAGCCACCGCGCCCGGCCAAGGTAAGCAATTTTAAGTGAAGGACAGACACGAGGGAGGTAAAATTTAAATTTACTTCTTTTTTTGGAAAGATATGCCCCAGCAAATCTATAAATAAATACTTTAAATTCCATCCTTGTTCTTTGAAAAGTGAGATTTCTGGCCGCTTGGTAAATGACTGTGAACGTGTACTCTTTTATGATAGCTGGTCACCTTGCATTGAGGATGAGCCTATATTATACATGCCATTCAGTTCTATGCAACCTCTATAGTTCTTTTTTTCTATGGAAAAATGGAGTTATTTTCTAAATTTCTCTTTCAGAGGATCACTATTTAATGAGTATATTCAAACCAAATGACTTATAGACATAGTCTTCCATTTTGGATATTTATCAGTGTTGGTTTTGATTTGGTGTGTTACCTGCATTTTAAAAAATTCCATAAATCTCCCTTACTCTGGGACAGCCCATTTCTCATTGCTGATCCCTCTGGTTGGTGATTTTAAAACTTGGTTAGAAGTTATTTGACTCTTCTCCTGTCAAGAGGTAGGATCTATGCCCCCACCTCTTGAATCTGGGCAGATTTGTATTGCTTTACAACATGGTCGACTGAGTATGGCAAAAGTGAGGTAGTGTGTGACTTCTAAAGTGTGATCATAAAAGGCCATGCTGCTTTTGCCTTGTTCATTGGAACACTTGGTCTTGGAGCCCTGAACGTCTGGGTAAGAAGTCTGACGGCTCATAGGCCACCATGCTGTGAGGAGCACAGGCCATGTGTAGGGGCTCTAGCCAATGGTCCCAGTTTAGTTTAGTCTTTGAGTTATCTCAGCCCAGGTACCAGACTTCTGAATAAAGAAGATTCCAAAAGATTCTGTCCCCAACCACTTGAGTCTTCCCAGTAATGGTCCTAGACATTATGGAGTAGATGGGAACATTCCCAGTTTGCCCTGTCTGAATTCCTGACCCACAGACTCTGTGAGCATAATAAAATGGTGCTTGCCAGGGCAGTTACTATCTATGCTGCCTTAGAATTTGGACTATGAATTATCATGTTTTTGTCCATTTGTAAGTGGAAAATTTAAACATAGTGTGTAGCAAACTCCCTACATTTAAGTGGGCATTTTCTTCGACAAGACCACATTCAAAACAATATAGTATTGCTGGATTACTTGAAATTCTAATACTTGAGGGCACAGATTGAATTTTTTCATGTCTATATGCCCAGAGTTTGGCACTCAGGAGATATTTAACACGTGTTAATTGAGTGATAAAAGATAATGACACTAACATTGGCAGATACCATTAATTGCCAAGTGATTTTAATATTAACCTGAATGACTAAGATTTTAAATAATGAGGTTTAAAAATCTATTCCAATCATCAGTTAGGGGCTGGTAAACTATGGCCTGTAGGCCAAATCCACCTCACCACTTATTTTTATAAATAAAGTTTTATTGGCTCACAGCCATGCCCATTCATTTATGTAGTGCCTATAATTGCTTTTGTGCTACAGTGATGAGTTAAGCAGCTGTGACAGAGACTGAATGGCTTGCAAAGCCTAAAATATTGACTATCAGGCCCTTTCCAGAAAAACTATGCCAACCCCTGAGTTAGGCAACCTGACTAATATAACCTAGTAGCTTATGGAAGCATTGAGAGTCAGTATAGACGATGACAGTAGTTCTCGAACTTGAGTGAGTATCAGAATTATCTGTTTAGGGGCTTGTTAAAGCAAAGTGTTGGTTCCCCCCGCCCCCCCCGAATGTCTGATTCAGTAGGTCCAGAGTAGGGTCTGAGAATTTGCACGTGACCAAGCTCCAAGGTGATATGATGCTGTTGGTCTGCGGACAATACTTGGAAAAACACAAAAGTACAGTTGGCCGTTAAACAACACAGGTCCACTTATATGCAGATTGTCTTCTGCCTCTGCCACCCCTGAGACGACAAGACCAACCCTTACTCTTCCTCCCCCTTCTCAGCCTACTCAATGTGAAGAGGACAAGGATGAAGACCTTTTTGAGGATCCTCTTCCACTTAATCCATAGTAAATATATTTTGACTTCATTACAATTTTCTTAATAACACTTTCCTTTCTCTAGCTTACTTTATTGTAAGAATACAGCATATAATACATACAACATACAAACTATGTTAGTCGACTGTTTATGTTATCAGTAAGGCTTCTGGTCACAGTAGGCTGTTAGTAGCTAAGTTTCAGGGGAGTTCAAAGTTATAGGTGGACTTTCGACTGCATGGGGCTTGGCGCCCCTAACCCTTGTGCTGTTCAAGGGGCAACTGTAGTAGACAGGTCAATTCAGACAGAAACTTAAAGCTCTACTCCTGGCTCTGTTCTAACTTTCTATCTGAGTGATCTTGAGCAAGGATTCAGTTTCCTTTCCTGTCAAGTGAGGATTCTGGCCTAAAGTAGGCCTTTTCAACTAGTGTCTCAAGATACCAATCCTCTCAGTCCTTGGGGAGCTGGGTGGGGCCTTGGGCCAGTTGCCTTCTGCCCTAAGCAACCTCCTCCCAGAGTACTTTACAGATGTTGTCATTTTCTATGTGTGCTCTGATCCAAAAAAGACTGGGAAGTGTTTGACCAGAGGACTGTTAAGGCCTTTTTAGCTCTAAAATATTATGGGCTTAGATGTTTTGGTTGATAAACGCTTCCACTCAAATATATTGGTCATTGTTCGCCGGATAGGGCAGTAAACTCACACCATGCATATGTGGTGCTTGTATTTCCTTCTTATGAATCAGATTCTTCAGTTGCTTTTCTTACCTAGTTGTTTACTTTGTCTCGGAATCAGTTGCCTGAGAGCCTATCTAAGGCCATGGATTTGACGTTCATTCACACATTCAACAGTTACTTGGCGCTTCCTGGCGCTGGGGGCTGCATAATGTTTACTCTTTCTGTCCTTTGATGACACTGTCTACATTCTCCAGCAGTGATGCCGCTAGAACGTGAGGCTGTCTTCCCTTCCCCACCTCCTCCTACTCTTCCCTGCTCCAACAGAGAAAGCTGTAAAGAGATAAGAAATCTTCTTTTCCTTCTAGTCTTAAGAGTTCTGTCTGATATGCTATAACTTAGTAAATGTTGATCAAATGAATGAATAAACAGATGGCATAGTGTGGTATTTATAGGGCAATATATAATCAAATGCAAATACTCACTATTCCCTATAACTCAGTCTCTCTCTCTCTCTCTGTATATATGTATGAATATATGCACACATATATGTACACACATACATATACAGACATACGTACTCACACATATACATATTTTGTTGAAATCACTGCTGTGCCGAATTGACTTCATAGTTACTCCCATGTGATTCAGGATGTATTAAATATCTACTAAACTCAATTTAGTGCAAGATGTTGTATAAAGGAAACTTAGACACAGCTATTATTTTCAGCAAGCTTACAATTTTGCTCTATAATTATTCTTTGGAAAACTAACTGAGAGAGGAGGTGGGTGAAAACTCTGTACCGAGAGACCATCTTTTGTTGTAGGATTGGTTTATAGTCTTTTTGTCTAGTGCCTCCCAATGATATCAAAGTGGAAATAATTTGGTACATGGTGAGCATGAGTCATCGTCTAGTGAAGTGGGCACCACGAATTCCAGAGGCAGCACAGCTAGAACAAAATTTATAAAAGTCAAAGTTGGAAGGCAGCCTGCCTCCAGAATAAGCTGAATGATCAAAGGTACGCGCTGTACCTTTCTGCACTGAATAGCTCTCTGGTTTTGTTGTCTACATGGTGTAAAAGGCCATTTCTAACTTCTGGCATCACAGCTCCACTTTTGTAAAGATTTGCGCAGTTGCTGTCTGGAACCAAAAGATTTGCTGCCTAATCTTAGCCAGACATAATGGGCATCGAATAAGTGATCTGACAAATATTTACAGAATGCCTGCTCTATGATTGATGCCTGCATAGCTACAGAGATGAATAAGATATAGTGCCCATCCCAAGACTGGTGCAAGAGAAAACTCCACAAGCACCATGACAAGATAAATCCCAAGAAAAGGTGGAAGGAGCAACTACCTACCTGGGAAACCATGGAAAAGCTCACAGGGAAAAACATATTTGAGACTTGGCATCTGAAAACTTTAAATATGTTGATCCATTAGCATGGCCTCCAGTACAATTAGTGAATTTTTGGATTAAAATGAAAACCTGATAAATTGGATGGAGAAGAGAAATCGTTGTTTACTGATATGACTGCATTTTAAGGGGGCTGAGCTTTTCACTGGGGAGGAATGTGTTGCTGAGCACCTTCCTCTGAAGGCTGTGCTGGGGCAGGTCTGGAGCAGCGTGTGGGAATACAGGTGGAGAGACTGAATTGTTCTGCATAATAGAGGGAGAAGAGGTAGAAGCTGGAGGGAGAAATGGGGAAGAGCAATCAGAGGGATGAGAGGAAGCGAGAAGCCAGTTTGAGTATGGAGAGTCGGGCTCTTAAGTGGCTGCAAGTGGCCAGTAGAAAAGAACCTGTCATAGTCGAATGGTGTGATAATGTAAGGCATGGTTGTTCAGTGTTCTGTTTGAATCTGTCTTCATTGTGGAGAAATAATGCTGGGTCTTCCTAAAGCTGCCTTAAACCTAACATGTGCACACGAATTCTTTGTGTGGGTGGTAATTTTGTTGACAACTAACTTAGAGTTGCATTTCATGGTGCAGAAGACAGAACATGAGCAAGAGGTGCAGAAGTTTCAAAACAGAACCAATTCACAGGTGAAGGGTCCTCAGACCAGAGGTGGATGTAAAAATAGGATCTTCCCTGGAATTTGCTAAAATCTTGGCAAGAGATTTAAACTTTAACCAGGAATGAGGGTTCACAGCAATTTTATCCAGATATTGGGGAGAGAGGAGTGAGTGGTGGCAGCCAATATCTGGGTTTCAACTAGAAATATAGAATTTGCTGTACAGTTCCACCTTTTTTATGCTGATGCTTTTATCACTAATTGCTTAGTGATAAAATTAAAACCCTGACATAAACAGTAGATTTTCTGATGCTAAGATATCAAATTATTCTGGAACACATGAATTTTTTGTACCATCTTTGGCTTTATTTTGCTCATGCACACTTTGGAATGAGGTGAGGTATAAATAAATGAATGAACAAACAAATAAGAACATTTACAAATTAGCTTCTTTTGAGACATTCACTTTGGCAGTGTTGGTTAATTGTATGGTTTGTGATGTGAATTTCTCTGTTCCTTGACCAAACACACTAATTTTGTCACATATGATTTATTGTAGCTTTTAGATTCGTAAATATCTTTCACATTGGAAATTGCTGTGTTTGGCAATGTGCTGCTTAAAGATAAATTAGGAATTTGTTTTTATCAACTAGATCAGGTGTTGGAGGAGGAAGTCTTATATTTTGTCTTCTGAAAAACAACACAAAATGTTTTTCTCTAGAGATGCAGTATGAATCTTTCAACAGAATGTTTATTGAGAGCCTACAATGTGGAAAGTAGGGACTGAAGGAGAAACAGAAGTGCTGAGTCTGTTCATGAGGTGGTAACTCGGAAACATGCCCAATAAATGATAATCAATAATAAAAGGCAGTAAGTGTTAAGAGTCAAATGAATAGATTAAACCTTAAATACTCATGGATCTCAGGGGAGATGAGAAAAATGGTGTCAGAGATAGATCTTAGAAGATTTGAGTTACAAACTGCATTTTAAAATACTTTTTATATTTTAGTAGCTTTATTGAGTTAGACTTGGCGTCAATAAACTATGCATATATAAAGTATAAAATTTGACATGTTTGGTATAAGTACACATCCATGAAACCATCATCAAAATCAAGATAATGAACATATTTATGACCCCCAAAAGTTTCCTCATCCCCTTTGTAATTTCCCCCTGCACATCTTTCTACCTCCAGATAGTCACCGGACCTGCTTGATGGAAATTTTTGTCTGGCTTCTTTTACATAGTACAATTATTTTGAAATTCCTCCAAATTGTTGCATGTATTAATAGCTCATTTTTCTTATTGATGGATAGTGATAACCCTTCATATGGATATACCACAATTTGTTTTCCTACATACCTGTTGATATTTGAGTTGTTTTCAGTTTTTGGCTGTAACAAATAAAGATGCCATGAACATTCATGTACAAGTCTTTGATGGACATATGTTTTTATTTCTTTTGGGTGACTACCACTAGCAATGCAATGGTTGGTTCCCATGATCAGTGTCTGTTTAAGAAGCTGTCTATTTTCCTAAGTTTTCCATTTCTGAAATGATTGTACCATTTTTTATCCTCACCAGTAGTGTATGAGAGTTCCACTTGCTCTATATCCACACCAACACTTCGTATAGCCAGTCTTTTTAATTTTAGCCACTCTAATAGGTGTGTAGCAGTTTCTCACTGAGGTTTTAATTTGCATTTCCCTAAAGACTAATGATGTTGAGAATCTTTTGTCATGTTTAATTACAATTTAAATAACTTCTTTCATGAAATGTCTATTCAAATATTTTGTTCGCCTTGTATAGGGTGGTTTGTTTTCTTCTTATTGCATTTTGAGAGTTTTCGATATATTCTGGATTCAAGTGCTTTATCAGATATGTAATCTGTAAATATTTTCTCCCAGTTTGTATCTTATCTTTTTGTTTTCTTAAACATGTCTTTTAAAGAATAAAAGTGTTTAATTTTGATGAAGTCCAATTTATAAAGTTTTTAATCTTATGCATCATGCTTTTGGTGCTGTATCTAAAAAAATCTCCGGCTAACCCAGGTTCACAAAGTCTTTCTTCTATGTTTTCATTTACAAGTTCTACAGTTTTAGGTTTTGCATTAAGGGATATGGTCCATTTTGTGTTATGAACTAAATGTTATTGAAGGAGGGCGATAAAATATGTGTAAACAAAGGCATTAAGGCTGGTGGTTCCAACGTGTGGTCTGGGCACAGGTGGAACTCCCTGCACTCCCAGTTCCATGAACATGTCAAGCTCCTTTCTGCCTCAATACCTTTCACATACTAATTTCTGGGCCTGGAATGATCTACCGCTCCATTTGGCCTCATCAACCCCAATGTGTCCTTTGGCGTGCAACTCAGTTCCTGACCCAGGACTTGTCTGACTGTCCAGACCAGGGCTGCCGAGTTGCATAATCCATGTGTGAATGTTGCCTGGGGAGTTGGGAGAAGTTATGGTGTTCCTCTCAACTAGCTCTAGAATCTTGTTATACATTTGCATAACTCATACTTTTTCTATATAGTGCTTATTATAATTTATATCAATATTTAATTAAAATCTCTTTCACTCAGGAGACCACAGATTCTTGAGGTCAGGGTCCATGTCTTCTTTGTTTACTTATGAATCTCCACTGACTAGCACAGTGCCTGGTACACACTAGGTGCACCATATTTATTGTAAGAGGGAGGAAGGAAGTTTTTGCATTTAACACTGGAGTCAGATTGGGGAGAGTCTAGAGTGTCAGGATAAATAATTTAGGCTTATTATAGGCAATTGGGTTTTATTTAAAGCATTTGAACAGAGAAAATAGCATAAATGAAGCAATATTTTAGAATCTTCTTGGTGTGTGTATACCTTTTTGATATAATGACTTCTTTTCCTTTGGGCAGATACCCAGTAGTAAGATTGCTGGATGGAGTGATAGGTCTACATTTATTTCTTTGAGGAATCTCCATACTGTTTTCCATGGAGGTTATACTAATTTGCAGTCCCATCAATAGTGTGCAAGAGTTCCTATCTCTCTGCACCAGCATCTATTCTTTTTTGACTTTTTGATAATGGCCATTCTGACAAGGGTAAGGTGGTATCTTATTGTGGATTTAATTTGCATTTCCCTGATGATTAGTGATACTGCCTTCTTTAAAAATTCTCCACTTTTGGTCAGCCTTTAGAGCTTGAGAGATTGCTCAAACCCTTGGGCATCGATGCCATTCTCTGTCACCATCGTAATAGGCTCACTTGTTCTTAGTATGGAATTCACAGGTCGTGATGTAAAGTCAGTTGAATGATTCTTTATGTTCTCTTTGTGTTTTTGTTGCTCTGACTGGAGTGAGACCATTTGATGTGCAGTGGATGGCTGCATGCAAACATTGAAGGCTCTTGGAAGGGTGCAGCGTACAAGAGATTCCTATGATGAGTATCAGGAGGATCACAGCAAGAGACTGAAGTACACTCCTTAACCAAGGCCCCCATGAAATGCAACAATTAATATCAAATAAATCAAAGAATGAGTCAGAAGAGGAATCCTTAACCAAGGAGTGAGTTTGTTGATTTCCTGTAACTCAGTTTTTATAATACCAGTTGTGTGTATCCAAGTGCAGGAGGAGGTGTTGGCTATTGCACACATTCCCTCCTATTCATCCAACAGACAGCCCAAGCCAATTTGGTTCTCTAAACAACTTTAGCAGGGAAGGGAGTTTATAGAAGTTTGTTGGACAACTATAGCCTTTGTAGTAAACTTAGCTATAGTAGCTAATATTTGAGACAGATTTTTTAATCATAAACTTATTTACATTTGTGCCAAGGCAAGGAAGTAACGTTCTACCAAAAGATCCCCATTTAGAAAGATTTACACCTGATGACAAATTCGCCTGTATTTTATAGGGCAAATTAAAAGGTATAGATCAATGCTTAGTTTCCAACTGGTTATGGAGTAACAGTGATTCCTTTAGAATCCCTAATCCACATTGACCTCTTATTTACCATTTATTGAGACATGGAGTTGCCTACACATATGGTTAATCATTAAATTCTACACAGATAAAATATGTCTTGGTTGGGAACGTACCAACTAGGACATATACCTGTGAGATACCTTGAGTGGTAGAGGCATGAGTAGGAAAGTACTAGTAGTATTTATCCAAAGCTCCACTATTAAATTATTGAATGGCTGGACATTACCGACAATTAGAAAATTGAGGTTATAAATTTGTTTACAAGCTGTTGAATTATCTTTACCTTTTTTTTTAAAATTCTGTTTCTGGAATAATTTAACTATAAAACCCTCACTATAGGCTTTATCTACTGTCAGATTTAAATAAGGAATCTGAATATGTGATTATAAAAGCCTAACCCTATAAAAAGAACCAGATATCACACTTGGAATATCAGTGATATCTGTTATAAGATAGGCTAACGGATCTCTAAGATCATGTAGGGATTTAGGTTTACCATGACATATTCAGAGTTTATGTAAGTTTCCTACAGAAGCTATTGATTATGAAATCATAACCTTAGCATGATTTTGCCTTACATAAACAGAAGATGGCACAGGGAAAAGAGGAAAAGTAACAAAGGTTTCATGAGGACCTAGAAGAGAAGTCTTGATCCATGATCTTGGGATAGCTGTCCACATCGGGAATGTTATCTGCTTCAGGGGAGGAATCTCCCTGATTAGTTTTACCTTGAAGTCTCCAGTGGGTGTACAGTCCCAACAGTCTGAAGGGGCCCTATTTAAATAAGAGATGTGGACCCATGGGTTTAGGCCAAGAAGTTTTGCTGCAGTATGAGTGGTGAAAAGAACTTGGTATCATCCCTTCCACTGAGGTTTGAGGGCAGTCTTTTCCTGGTCATTTCCAAAAGACCATTCTCCAAGTTATATTATAGTTTGTGAAAGGTCTGGTTTTCATCAGTTGGTCGAGTCACAGAAGGCTTCTTTTATCTGATGAAAATATATTTTGGCATAGTCATTAAAGTCTTGAAATACTGAGTCAGGTCAGAGTCTATAAGAGGAAGAGATGTATGAGGTTCTATTATTAGGGGCAAGGTCTCCCAGTAACTGTTTTATAAGGGGTTAATTTGTGTTTTTCAGTTGTGGTGGGTTTGATTGCCATCAAGGCCACTATTAATACCTTAGGCCAAGGCAATCCAGTTGATTCAGTTAACTTTGTCAATTTCATTTTTTAAAATGCTATTTTTCCTTTCAACCTTCCCAGAAGATTGAGGATAATAACAGCAATGCTAATGTGTAATACTTTATTTAGCTGTTATATAACTTGTCCAGTAAAATGAGTACCTCTATAGCTGAAGATTTCTCCAGGAATGCCCCATATGTGAAACACATTTTCTAATAACCTTTTAGCTGCTATTACAGCATTGGCCTTCCTGCATTGGAAAGTTTCCATCGAACCAGAAAACATATAGATTATAACAAGAACATTTTGAAATTCCACTGAGAGTGGCAGTTGAATGATATCCATCTATAAGTGTTCAAGTGATCCAGCAGGTAGCAGAAATGTACCACCTGAGATTTTTATTGTTTAACTAGGATTAAGTGTTTGACAAGTCAACCATTGGTTATAAGCTATTGTAGCAATTTTAGAATAGTTACAACATCACTGTTTTTTTCCATAATTTATATCATTTTATCTATTTCATGATGAGTCATAGAGTGCAAAGTTTTTAATTATGAAAGATTTAAGGACTCAGAAAAGAGCAGGGGGCCATCTGGGCCTTCTGTGAGTCCATGCTTAACGTTAAATTTACATTCTTTCAGATACCAATTTTGTTTTTCCAAATCAGGTGCATATAACACTGTTTATTAAGTAGGTTATCATAGATGATTTGACTTGGATCAATCTAATGGAGCTCATTCAAATAGAATATTTTAACAGTTTCAGTACTAGCTGGCTTAGCAGGAAAATCTGCCAAGGAATTTGCTTGGTATTCAAGTAATTCTTGTTTTGCTCTATGTTAGGTTAGCAGTTTTATGGACCAATCAGTTTCTACGCTAGAGTCCTGAGAGTCTTATTCAGTTCAGTGGCATGATCTTAAAGTTATCAAAAACCTGTAACTTTTTTGAGTCTTATTCATGAATTTCCTGAAAGACAAACACTCTAGGTTTGTAGTTGCTTGCAATTGCTTTCAAGAAAATACCAGAATAAACCAATTAACTCTTTGCGGATGACAAAACTTAAAATGGCTATAGTGAAGATCTGATGAGAGTTCATCATACTGCAGTTGACAAGAAAATTTTGTTATTTCTGTGACATATACTGTTTTAAGATAATAACTAAAATTATGACTAATAGTGTTATACCAAGGTTATCATATTTCTAGGAATTTCATACAGTTTATGAAACACATATTAATAACATACGCATGCAATATGGCTTAAAGAAAGTTCAGCATTATTTATTTGATAATACTTCCCATATAATTTAACATATCAAATAAGCCTAATTAGTTCATTATCTCTCTTTCTATTATGAGAGAGAACAATTCTTTTGAGATATTCCAGGGACCTATCTGGAAGTACCCAGAGTTAGTTTGAGGTCAAGAGTTCTTAATTTAGGATTTGATTTTGGAAAATTGTCAAAAATGTCAAAAGGTTTAAAACATTTGATTAAAATAGGATCACAGGTCACTGTGAAACAATACTTATTCATTTAACTAAGATGATAATTAAAAGTCTTTAAAGGTAAACACAGAAAGCCATATAGTTGTAAAAAAACCTTAGCTCTTTTAATACAGAGAATTTAGTTTTCTTCAGTAATCAAAGACCTAACAAAGACAACATGAAGCATAGGGAATTAGCTTGATAAAACACAGAATTTTTGTTTCCTAGACCAATTAGTTGAAAAGTAAAACCAAAAAATCAAAAAATAAACAACAGCAAAAAATGCTTTCCCCAATTTCTTATTAAGAGCAAACCAAACTTCAAGAAAACATTATTTTAACAGAAAGGACCAAATTCTAGATTTGTATCAGTGTACTTTTGGTAATGCTCAATTAAAAAACCATAATTTCCTTCAAATCTTGGCCAGCTTGACCATGCATAAAATTTCTTTCCCAAGATTCCTCTTCCACAAACTTATAATTTTCCTATATTCATTCAGTTTTTGTTCTATACTTTTCCTCTTTGTCATTGTAGAACAATGAGGACAAAAATTACTCTCTTTTCCCCTTAACAAACAAAACATACCCTCATATCTTACAGCTTTGCTTACCAAAAACATATCTTACCTTCCTCATATACTGGCATATGGTGTTGTTTCCCTTATTATTTCTAGTAATTTTAGTTACATATATTAATTACAATTCTTAACTCTTAATTTCCAGTGACAACTAGAAAGCAAGCAATTGTGAACTGCTTGAAATATACCAAAATTCTGTAACTTAACATCATTTTATAATTCTATTATAGAAGTATCTGTTTCCACATGGTACAATTTTTCAATGTGGCAAAGGACATGTTTAATAACAGATCTAGCTATCTTTAGTCTCTCTGTAATCAGAAGCTGGATGGAAGGCAAATTTTTATCTCTTTGTCTTAGGGTTTTGGCTAAGCCCAATAACTAAATTATTGTTTGTACAGATTTCACTCAGCTTCAACTTTCTTGATAAGAATGTTAAAACCTTCTGGTATAGGGAGAACATCATTCACATGGGAATTTTTTTCTTACTTATATCTATTTAACTCACTTTTAAAAAAGAATTATGCTTGGAATGCTTATGAAAATGAGATAGTTAAGTCAGCTTAAGTTATTTTTCTTGCTGACAACTTTTATAATATAGAGATAAATGAGCTTATTTTACTAGTAAATGTAGGTAGAAAAAGTTGTACATCTGTATTATATCTAATGCTGAGAACTCTAGAGAGTTGTTCATTTAATATGTAAATTCAACATATCCTTTATTTTTGGAAATAATTTGTTTTGCTACAATTTCTTCATTTTCTTCTTCTTGATCTCTTTCAGATGCCTATGATTTTCTTCTTAATATTTAATTAATTTTTATTTTTCATTTCTATAAATTTATGGACAAGCATAATTTTGTTACATTGATATATTGCACTGTGGTGAAGTCAAGGCTTTTAGTGTATCCATCACTGGAGTAACATATATTGCATTCATGAAGTAATTTCTCATTATCCACCCTCTTCCACCTACTCCCCACTACCTGAGTCTCCATTGTCTATCATTCCACACTCTGTTTCTATTTGTACACATTATTTTGATCCCACTTATAAGTGAGAACATGTGGTATTTGTGTTTCTGTGTCTGAGTTGTGTCACTTATTTTCTTAATATTTTAAATATTTTGGGGGCTTAATTTTCATTTCTTGTTGTCTTCCCCATTTCTATCTTCAATATCCTATACAATGTCTATTCTACTTTGTGCTTCCTTCATTTTTACTTTTATTTCTGTGATGATTTTATTTTTTCTTCCACTTTTCTGAGATTTGCTAGTTCATGTTTTATTTTTTTTCTGCATTTTCAACATCTCTTCACTAGGTTTTCACATGCCGTATTCAGAGGGGCAATTGATTCATTCACAATGTTAAATGGACTGCAAAGTATTTGGTCACTGTTTTCATGTGCTACATGACAGTGAATGTTCATTGTTTACCACTGGTTTGTTTTCCTTTTACTCTCTCCCTATGCCCACCATGTTGTATATTACTAATAATTTCTGTGATGGTTCTTTTTGATTACTCATTTGATTGAGGTGAATTTTTCTTGGACCAGTAATTTTTCTAAGTTTCATGTTGGGGAAGAGCCAGGGCTATGTTCTGGATTGGCTGAAATTTTTCCCCTGATCCAGTATTCTTTGTGTCAGGTAATTTATCTTCCACTTCTCCCCATCTCATGGAGCTATCTCATAAAGTTTTCACCAAGTACAATCTCTGTTATTTCTCCATTGCTAAAGAGATAAACTGCTCCCCATAAATATGCTTGTCTATGTGTAGCCCAACATTCTCTGCTTCCTAATTCCAGGGAAGCTCCTGATACTAGTATGTTCACTCTGTTCCTACTACTGCACATAGTTTTTATTTTGCCCATCAGAGGTGTCCCTTACTGTCAAGAAGTATACTTTGTGACTCTTCCAAGACCCAAGGTCACAGCTGTTTTTTCTTCACTTTTTACACACATATACCTACTTTATCTTGGCTTTTGACATCTTTTTCATCTATTTGGTGGCATGGGGTTTTCTCTTGCCTAGTTTCATCACAAATAAAATTTACATTTCTTATTTCTCATTCTCAAGGTTTTCAGATGACTCACAAGAAAATAAGCAAAATATTCTGACTTTAAACCACCATCTTTAAACTGGAAGTTCAACTTATGAATTGTAAAGACAGGTGGGCTTTTTATGACACTATTGCAATGTGTTGATGTTAGTTTTGATAATAAAAACTTTTTAAAGAGCAGCATGATGATCAATATTTCAATCTTGCTTAGAAAAAAGAGGGTATCAAAACAACAGTTTCTGGTTGAATTTAAAAAGCAAACAAATGAACAAAAGGCCAGATTATATCAAAGTTGTGTATGGCATACCCCTAAAGAAGTTTTTCTGATGTCCTTAATCATGATTTAAATGTTCATTCATCTTGTGATTTTTAAAATGTATTAAATGAAAAGAAGATAAATAATATGTGAAAGAATTTCCATGATATTGAAGTAAACTGAAGCCAATTTAATGTGAACAGATCCTGGTTTGCCTTGTTTTATCAACTGATACAGACCACAAAATGTTTTATTCCGTGAATGCTAGTTGATTAAGTGAGAAGTTTGTGGTAATTTTTAATGAAAGGATGGGCATTAGATTTTCATCAAGAATTGCCCCCTTGATTAAACTATTATTATCAGAGAGAAAATAAGAATGGGCTTGAGTCATTTTGAACATAGGAATGTAACTCTGTATAAGCATCAGAAATGTCTTTAATTGATGCTGTGTTATTAAAATATCACTTTTTGGATTGGTAAAAGAGAAAAATATTAAAGGAATTTTTATTTTAAAATTTTCTGATTCTCACCTATAATTTTGGGGTGTAGGTTTTTGGGAGTTTTTCTGTTTCTTACCTTTCAAAGGATAAAAATCCTTTGGCTGAAAATAAAACGTATCACATTATGATTTATTAAAATAATTCTTGTGGCTAAAAATAAGGGATATCGCATTATATTTTGTTAAAATAATTCTCTGTAATTGACTTCCATATTTGTTTCACTTGAGAATAGTTCTGCTTACTGTGAGCATAAATGCAAAACAAACAAACAAAGCAACAACCACCAACTCCAAACCTTAATATGGTGGTTTAAAAATAAGTACATAAATTCTTTGAAATTCCTCCCTTCAAGATGTGAAGCTTAATTCCCCCATTCTCTTGATGTGGGCTGGGTTAGTGACTTGCTTCTAATAGAATATGGTGAATTGGTGTGTGGATTTTGAGAACAGGTTTTAAAAAAATCCTGTGGCTTTCTCCTTAGTTCCTCTTTTGGATCATTCACTCTGAGGGGAGGCCAGCTGCCATGTTGTAAAAACACTCAAGGAGTCCTATAGAGTGTTCATGTGGCAAGGTACTGAGGTGTCCTGACAATCGCAAGAAGCTGAGGTCTTCTTCCAACAGCCCTGAGAGTTAGCTGTCTTGGAAGCAGATTCTTCAGCACTGATGAGACTTGAGATGACAGCAGCTCCCACCAATGTCTAGACTGCAACCTTATGAGAGACCTTACACCAAAACCATCTAGGTAAACCACACCTAAATTCCTGACCCTCAGAAACTGTCAGGTAATAAATATTTGTTTGAAGTGGATAAGTTTTTGAGTAATTTTCTAGATAGCAACATAGAGCTAAAAGATTTAATGTGTCCAATTTCACCCTCTCTACAAGAACATACCAACACAGATTTTGTACCTATATTCCATAGAGTGCAAAGCAACCAGCTTAATACCCATCACTTGTTTGCTTGCATTTTTTAATTTCTTGGTTCTCTTTTCAAAGATCTTGATATACATACAACTGCTTAACAGTTAAACCAATAATAAAGAAAAATATGAAAGCTTCCAAAATGTTTTGGATTCAATGGGAGAAAAAGACTAAATATTTTTGCCTATTGAAATGGGCCTTTTGTCTAAATAAGAAATATCAAAAGCCTCAATGGCTTTTGAAAAGAATTTCCAGAAAAGGAGTCATTAAAATTAAAATTTCTCTGTTCTTCACTTCCTAAAAATGTTGCTAATAAATTGAAAACAACAGCAACAACTAATCCTGTTAACTTATCTCACCTGTGACTCCATGTAGGCCATAAAAGGGAATGACTTGAGGCTAATTATTAGATAGAAGCCATAACTGATAAAGAAGACCAAAGGCAGTCTCAGGACTTGAGACAACGGGAAAGGAAAATGGGAAATAAATAGCAACACTTGGACAGAGTTGATTCGTGATTGCTTTACAAAGTTTCAGGGGCTAAGGCAGGTAATTATAACTGATGTTTTGCTGGATTTAGGTACCAACTAATATCTAAACCTATTTTCTGCCAGAAGGAGGTAGGTTAATGAATGTTTAATGATCCAACAATCCCTTCTACCTTATCTCTTCTTTGGGACCAATTGATTATTTATTTATTTATTAGAAACAAGGTCTCCCTTTGTCATCTAGGCTGGAGTGCAGTGATGGCATCATTATAGCTTGCTGCCACCTCGAACTACTAAGCTCAAGTGACCCTCCCGCCTCAGCCTCCCAGTAGCTGGGACCACAGGTGGGAATGACAACTCCTTCCCAATTTTTAAATTATTTTTGGTGGAGATAGGGTCTTGCTATGTTGCCTAGGCTGGTCTTGAACTCCTGGCCTTCCAAAGTGCGGAGATTACAGATGTGAGCCACCATGTCTGGCCCAATTGATTACTTTTGAAGTGCTTTCCTAGGAGCTAGAAAAGTTCTACTTCCCCAAAATATCTCCTCTACTTGAATTATGCCACTTTGAATTTTACCTCCACATACAGTCGCTAGAAGAGAAATGTGTTCCAAAAAGATCTATTCAGATGATAGCAAAAGAAAATTGGCTTATTTTGATGGAGGATCAAAATGTATCATTTAAGAGCAGTTTCTTTCTTCAGAGAATTTATCTTCCCACATCACCTCATAGAACTGTTATGAGGATAAATTGGTATATGTAGTTAGTTTATGGAACACTCTGTCCTTAGTGGGAGTAATCATGAAAAAGCTTTGTTTTTCCTCATACTACTGTCTTTCAATCATGCTATGTTGAATCTCCCTCTCCTATCTTTTAGCCACAGTTCACTTTAAACTGATTCCAGTGTTTCTCTGGTCATTTTCAGGTTTTATTTTTACATAGTAAAAATTTCAGCTTTACTTTAACTATTAAAATGTTGAGCTCAATCAGTCTAAGTGTTGATACTTGAAGCACTCATTCAATGAAAGAATTCTCACCTCCCTGCCTCAGCTTAGTTTTTTAAAACACTTTTTTATTTTTAATTATTATAGATACATAATGGTATATTTTTATAGGGCACATGTGATGTTTTGATACAGACATACAATGTGGATTAATCAAATCAGGGTAATTGGAGTATCCATCACCTCAGGTATTTATTATTTCTTTGTATTAGGAACATTCCAATTCCACTCTTTTAGTTAATTTAAAGTATACTCTAACTTATTGTTGATTATAGTCACCTTGTTGTGCTATCAAATATTATTCATTCTATCTAACTAATTATAATTTTGTATGCATTAACCATCCTCACTTTATCCACCTGCCACCCCCTGCTACCCTTCCCAACTCGTGGTAATCATCATTCTACTCTTTGTCTCCATGAGATTGATTGTTTTTAATACTTATCTCCCACGTGTGGGTGAGAACATGTGAGATTTGTCTTTCTGTGCTTGGCTTATTTCACTTTAAACATAATGTTCTCCAGTTCCCTCCATGTTGTTGCAAATGGCAGGATTTCATTCTTTTTGTGGCCATATAATATTCCACGGTGCATATGCACCAAAATTTCTTTATCTATTCATCCACTGATGGACATTTAAGTTGATTCCAAGTCTTGGCCATTATGACTAGCACTGCAATAAACATAGGGATGCAGATATCTTTTCAATATGCTGATTTCCCCTCCTTTGGATATATACCCAGTAGTGGGATCGTTGGGTCCTATGGTAGTTCTATTTTTAGTTTTTTAAGGAATCTTATACTGTTTTTCATAGTGGTTGCACTAATTTACATTCCCACCAACAGTGTGTGAGAGTTCCCCTTTCTCTACATCTTCACCGGCATTTATTATTGCCTGTCTTTTTCATAAAAGCCATTTTAATTGGGGTGAGATGATATCTCATTGTAGTTTTAATTTGCATTTCTCTGATGACTAATGATGTTGAAGTTTTTTTATATAACTGTTGGCAATCTGTATGTCTTCTTTTGAGAAACATCCAATCAGATTCTTTTCCCATTTTTAATCAGACGATTTGATTTTTTTCCCATTGAGTTGTTAGAAATCCTTACATAATCTAGTTATTAATCCCTTGCCAGATGGGTAGTTTGCAAATATTTTCTCCCATTCTATGGGTTGTTTCTCCCCTTTGTGATTGTTTCCCTTGCTGTGCAAAAGCTTTTTAGCTTGATGTGATCCCATTTGCCTATTTTTGCTTTGGTTGCCTTTGCTCTGGGGGTATTACTCAAGAATCGCCCAGACCAATGTCCTGAAGCATTTCCCCAATTTTTTTTAGTAGTTCCATAGTTTCAGTTTTTAGATTTAAGTCTTTAGTCCTTTTGGATTTTATTTTTGTATATGGCAAGACATAAGGGTCTAGTTTCATTTTTGAATGAAAACTCAAAAATGAAAATTCATTTTTGAAACTGGATATCCAGTTTCTCAGAACCATTTATTGAAGAGACTGTCTTTTCCCTACTGCATGTTCTTGGCATCTTTGTCGAAGATAAGTTCACTATAGACGTGTGGATTTATTTCTGGGTTCTCTAGTCTGTTCCATTGGTCTATGTGTTTGTTTTTGTGATAGTATCATGCTTTTTCAGTTACTGCAGCTCTGTAGTATAATTTGAAGTCAGGTAATGTGATTCCTCCAGTTTTGTTCTTTTTGCTCAGGATGGCTTTGGCTATTCTGGCTCTTTTGTGGTTCCATATAAACTTTAGGATTATTTTTTTCCATTTCTGTGAAGAATGTCATTGGTATTTTGATGAGGATTGCTTTAAATCTATAGATTGCTTTGGGTAGTATTGACATTTTAACAATATTGATTCTTCCAATTTATGAACGTGAAATATCTTTCCATTTTTTGGCATCCTCTTCAATTTCTTTAGTTTTCATTATAGAGATTTTTTACTTCTTTGGTTAAATTTATACCTAACTGTTTTATTTATTTGTAGTTATTGTAAATGGAATTAGTTTCTTGGTTTCTTTTTCAGATTGTTTACTATTGGCATATAGAAATGCTACCAATTTTTGTAAGTTGATTTTGTATCCTGCAACTTCACTGAATTTGTTTCTCAGTTCTAATAGTTTTTTTGTGGATCCTTTAGGTTTCTCTAGATATAAGATCATATTGTCTGCAAACAAGAACAATTTGACGTCTTTCTTTCCAATTTGCATTCCCTTTATTTCTTTCTCTTCTCTGATTGCTCCAGCTAGAACTTCCAGTACTATGTTGAATAACAGTGGCGAGAGTGGGCATCCTTGTCTTGTTCCAAATCTTAAAGGAAAGGCTTTCAGGTTTTCCCCGTTCAGTATGATAACAGGTGCTGTTTCTGTTTATAAGCTACCCAGTCTATGATATTCTGTTATAGCAATCTGAACAAACTGAGGCACTTTCTTCTCTCTTCTCTCTACATTCTCCTCACTTTCTGGTACCTCCAGGGTTAAGCATAGATGAGGGAGGCTTGGTGGGAAAGGGCAGAGTCTTATGTGATCAGAGCTACTCCTGATGGCCCAGCGAGGAGAGAAGGCTCAAGTGGAGCAAGGCAGTGCCTACCAATGGCAGGAAATGAATGCTTCCCGGATTGTTTCTCTAGAGTAGACATTGTGGGAAATAATTGGGTTTGAGTCATCTTGAAAGGACCCCACCTCTAGAGATCTGCCTGACAGAGCTGGGTAACCCTAATGGGAGAGAATCTTGTGGGATATTCTGTTGTAAGTAGGAGCTGAGGAGCGATTTCATGGGGCCTGCAGAGCAGCAGCACCGGGTACTAGTCAACAGTAAGTCTCTAGTGAGGGAACCCACCCAAGTGCTCCTGAAGAACGAGAGTCGACATTTGTGTGTACACCATTCCCAGAGGACACCAGTACCAGATTATATCATAAGAAAGGGAAGATCTTATCTGCTTCTTCCCTGTCCTCTCTTCCAACAAGTTACAGGCAAGTAGTAAATAGAGAAGGAGATGAAGGTGGAGAAATATTACAAAAGAAGATCATACCTTCAACTCTTGCCCATTGCAGGTTTCTTCAGACTGAGTCAGGCTTGGAATTAAGAAGGAGGAGAAGCTTCAGAGTGGCTGAGAAATTGAACCTTTGATTAAGATTAGACTTGAATTTTTTAATGCATCAAAGAGAAGGTGTTTGTTAATATTTGAAAGTGACTTGTGAACTATCATCCGACTGACATATTTCCTAGGTGTGTGATGGGATTGAACAATTGAAAGTCATGGAGAGGAGAAGAATACAATTGTTTTACCTGTGTGTACACTTCTAAGTCCAGCTTATTCTTAAAACCAACCAACCAAACAAACAAACAAAAAAACTCCATAAAAAACAAATAAAACATTTAGTAGTACCTGGCACATAGTAAGTGCTTAATACATTGTCCTCTTCAATATTATTATTGTCACACCTAACTCTTTCATGCTCAGACCCTGTGGTGAAAAATCAGTCATGGAACCATCAGGAAAAGAGATTCATGGGGGCTATTTTGCATAACATTAGAGTTACACTATTAGGGTGCAAAGAAGTATCTGGTAATTCCCACTTTCTGTTTAATAAAAGATATTCAATTAATATTTAATGTGGTTTTGGTACTCATTTCCTCTTGGCTAAGCTGAAATAATGAGGGAAAATGAGGTGGTTCAGGTATACCAAATCAGATGCTACAGGGATAGGGGAAGGGGACAAGAGAAATGGTGTACTGAAGAGGCTGCTTTATTTTCAAGCTTTGCAAGATGACCACCATGTAGAAATAAAGGAAGGGATCAGAATGAACTTTCTCACACCCTGGGAATGGTGGCAAAGCAGTAACATTCAACATAGACATTGCTGCCTCTATGAAGCACACCTGTTCCAACCTGGATATGGCTTCTGTAAAGAATGTTTTCGACTAAAAATGAAGCAGTAGCAGATTAACTGCTTGTTACTCATCCTTCTGGGTCATTACTTACCACCTGTGAGTGTTTTTTGTTGCTGTGGTGGTTTTTGTTTTTTGGAACACTTTTAGATTTACAGGATTATTGTGAAGTTAGTACAGAGTCCTCATATATCCACATTCAGTTTCCTCTCCTCCTAACATCTTGACATTGGTATGACACATTTGTTACAATGAATGAGCAATATTGATACATTATTATTAACTAAAGCCTATACCTGGTTCAGATTTCTTCATTTTTTTCCTCTAATGTCCTTTTTTCTGTCCCAGAATCATGTCAAGGACACTACATTACATTTAGAAGTCCTGTCTCTTTAGGCTGCCTTTGGTTGTGATAGCTCCTCAAATTTTCCTCATTTTGATGACCTTGACAGCTTTGAACATTAAAACACTGGTTAGGTATTTTGTAGAATGCCCCTCAATGTGCTTCATCTTGTGTTTTTCTCTTGGTGGACTGGGGTTATGTGTTTGGGGGAGGAAAATTACAGAAGCAAAATGACATTCTTATCACATCATATTATCAGCATGACTTACTACTGTTGACATTGACCTTGATCACCTGACTTAGGTCATGTTCGTCAGATTTCTCTACTGTAAAGTCACTCTTTTTCTCTCCCCTGTTCATACTGCACTCTTTGAAGGGAAGTCACTTTGTGTAGCCCACACTTAAGGAGTGAGGGTTATGCTCCATCTCCTTGAGAGCTGGCTATCTTCATAAATTATTTGAAATGCTTCTGCATGGGACATTTGTCTCTTGTCCCACACTTACTTATTTATTCAATCACTTATATCCATATGGACCTGATATTTATTTTATATAATTGGGCTGTAATCCAATATTACATTATTTTGTTGCTCAAATCATCCAAACTTTTGAACACTGGTAGCCCTTTGGCATGTCCTCATCATTGTAGACTGTTTTTCTTTTCTTTTTTTTTTTTAGTATTTAAAAATTATATTTAGCAATTTCTTACTTTATGGCATCACAAGATACTCCAGGCTCATATTGTATTCTTCCTGTCCCACTTCTAGAATCAGTCATTTCTCAAAGGAGCCCTGGTTGCTTTTATTGGTGATGGTATTAGAAACAATGAAGTGGGTGCTAGGGTGCTTGCTGCTGCTGGCAGTTCTTTGCTTCTCACTCCTCTTAGCTGACAGAGCAAGGAGACATATTTGTGTATTCTAATCAATGTATACACACATCTATAAATATTTCTATATGCAACCATCTGTATCTATATTAATTAACCATGAGTTTATGCTGATATCTCCAATTCTAATCCATTACCACGTGGATCATTCTAGGTTCCTCTATGTGTTGACTTGTAATCTCACATCCTGGGGAAACCCGGCTCCCACCATCCTCCATCCATTCACCCAATTTTTCAAGTCCTGTGTATGTGAAGAGTGGTTGCAGAATTGTTAATCCGTACTTTTATGGCAACCAACTTTATCAACCAGATTATGGTATTTATGTTCATTTTCTTTTATCTTTAGTCTTATAGAATCTACTTATTTCCAAAGTTCTTAAAGTCAGTACCTTATTCTCCTGCTCCCTTCAGTGAGGTTGTTTCATACATTTGCCACACAGGTGGATTCGTTTGTCATAGTCCATCCTATCTCAGAGCAAGGGCACAATCAAAGGTAGCTACTGCTAACGTATTTTTTAATGGCTTCTTGATGTTCATGGTTCAATGACCCATAATTTACTTAAACAACTGCCTATTGCTAAACATTTAGTCAACTGTTACTTATTGGACAATTGCTTATTATTGGACTTTATAAATACCATGGTCAACAACATTCTTATGTATTAATCTTTATGCACACTCATTATTTCACTATGCGAAATTTCTATACATGGTTAAATCACTGAATTAAAGAATATGAACCTTTTCGAGGCTCATATTTGAAATTACCCTTTGAAAAATGTAAATGTCACCAGAACTAAATGAGATGCTTTGGAAAGACTGAAAATTATGATTTAAAAGTGATTTTTTTGGATTTGACATATCAAAAAATATGTCTTTTACTATATTATGTGAGGCTTTTTTTTCACCATTTGTATTTCTTCATTCTTATGTTATTTCTCACATCCCTTTTGTATTTTTCTTTTGGGATAAGCTTTGTTTTTCATCTGTACTCAATAGGGTGGCTGTTCAGCTAAACTGGAAATCTGGTGCTTCCTTTATAGCAAGTCACTGACCTCCCCCCTGTCGTTAGGAACACTGAATATTCCTGCTTTATGGAAGTTCCCAAGAGATCTTGCTTTCTGAATGCAGAGAGTGCAAAGGGTTCCCTCTTTCCCGCGGATTATTCTCTGAGGGTCCAATTTGAGACAGTTCTCTGTCTGCTCACAGTTGCAGGATTTAATTCCTCCATAACTATAATTATCAAGGAATTATAGCAGTTTTTTAAATACGTCTCTTCAAAATGCAGTTAATATTTGAAGATTGTTTTTATGCAATCACTCTTCTAGAAGATGGTCTCAGAACTCTTCAGAGGGAGTGAGGGTTTTATGTGGGTTTTTATTTGCTGCCAACATTGTGTCTGTGTGCACTGTAGAAGTTTATTCTCTGTGAATCTATGTGAAGAAGTTTGCATCCTCAAAAAGAGCTCGAGGACTTCAATGAATGCTTCTAAATCTGACACTTTATGACGAATCTCTCGAAAAAGTCTATCTTGGGCTGAATTAAGGGTCTTCTTTTTCTGTCAGATAGTATAGTCCCCAGTTCTTTATCTTAGTGGCTTTGGGTTTTCATGCTGGAGCCCTGAACTTTGTACTAGTCAGTGTGAGAGGGTGGAGATACCACAGGGGGCTGGCCGGTGGTTGTGGATAGTCTGCAGCTACCCAGCAGTAAAACCCTGGACAAGTGACTTGACATTTCTGAGCTTCAGTAAAGATGGTTGGTGGGTGGATAAGAAAATTGGACAAAGTGCTTCCTCAGTCCCTAAGGACAATTCTGGCTCCACATCTAACTTGAATTGGTCCCATGGTCATATATCACAGGCTTGGAAGGTACCAGAAAGGCCCAATCTAAAGGCTAAACAGCTATATTGCTAAACTTCTTCAACCCTCAGGAAAGGTCATATCCATGCTCCAAATTCCTCCCTTTTTGTATATAGAGTCAGAGGCAAGGGGCCAGAAGCTATTCTCTTAGATACAGTAGACTTTCCTCTTTCCTTCTTCCTATTCTTTCTTGCTAAATTTAGCAATCCTTTCTTCTTTCCTGAAAAGGAGCTATAAAAATCACTCTTATCCTCAAACTCAAATTATGCTTTGAACCAGAAAGTGTTCAGAATTTGGAAATGCAATGTTTTCCAAGGATTTAAATGCAAAGCAGAGTCACTCAAAGGCTACTTCATCATATTTTAATTCTATTTCATTTAGTGCTAATTTAAAACAGAAACCTGTGGAGTAGAACAGAGGAGACAGCGATGAAGCCAGGAGGCAAAAACCTGGGAAAGCAGATAACGTCCCTCTCCTCCTTCCCTTGACAACTGACTCACTCCCCGTCCTCCTGCCCAGTGCCCGGGTTTCTTACATTCCATCGAATAATTGCAAGGGATTCACTGGTCTAAATTCATCACCTCTTCCCACGTAAGGCATGCCACCTTTCATGATGGTATTACTAGCCCCTTTACAATGGAGCCGGTGCAGTCTGCCTGCTGCACAGATTCAATCGAGTGCAGCAGCAAGAAGCAGTGACTGCAGGAGTAGATGAGGGTGATGGCGAGGGTGTCAGAGAGAGAGAGAGATTGATCAGCATCCTCAGCCACACTCTCTTCACTTGGCGCATTAGCTGCCAGTGTTTTTCATTTTCTGTGTGCTCCCTGTTCTTCAGAAGCTTCAAGAGCACCGGAGCTTCCTGGGAATTTCACGTGTCACTGAGAATTTCCTGGCATGAATACGAGAACTGGTGAGACACAGGCTTGGCTGCGTGGCTGTGCTTTAAAATGCTCCTTGCTCTGCTCTGGGACCTGGTGCTGAACAACTTGATGTAAACAAATGCTTTCTCTCAAGAATCCAGAGCAGAGAAGATTGTACTGGGCAGAACTCATGGTCCAGCTATTCACTGCTGTACTAGGAGTCCTTTCTAGGACGGCTTTAAGCACCAAGCGAGGCACAAGGCTGGCAACGCCTTTAATTTAATCTCTTACAATATTTTCAAAATGGGAACCTGAAAGGCGAGAGGGGGCCTAACCTTCCTAGCCTGGGGTGAGTGAGAGACATCACCAGCTTGACACAAAAGGCATGATGCTATGCCCTTGTTTCTCCAATACTCTCATCCTTCAGAATGGTGTGATTAGCTGGTAAAGAGATCGCAAGCTCTTGAGCTCTGTTTAATGTTCAAATTTTCATTGTGTAGAGATGATTGAAAATGTCAGGGAACAGGAACCAGAATGTCAACCACCGTCCTTTTCTCCACTCAGGGTCACCTGCAATCCGTGGTGGGTGGGGCCGAGGGCAAGGAAATCTCTACCCCACCAGCTTTGTAAGACGGATCCCTAAAGACAGGGTCCAGCAGACACATGGGACCTTGATGATGGAGTTGGGGTAAGAAAGCAAGGCGCGATGGGGACTCTGGAGAGCGGGAATCCCACCAGCCTCTGTCACAAACAAGCCACACCCCTCTCTGGACCTCCGATTCCTCACCTGTCAATGTGAACCCTGAGATTCTGATTTGAGGGGGATTATTTCAGGGAGTGCAATAAGATTGCTTTAAACCTGTGGGAGGAGTCCCAGGAAGACAAAGAGACAAACACAAACTGTGTTCATGCTCATTTTTCACTCAAGCCTGCAAAGAAACACATTTCATAGTTGGCTTCTTTGAACCGGAGCCTTTACCGGAAGATAAATATGATAAATTATCTTTCAGGATTGTGTAAACATTGCAACTTGGAAACCACAAATCTGTATTCCAGGGTGAAGGGGAGATAAAACCCATAAAGATCACTGCTCACATTTTTGTGTTTGTAAAATTTCCAGTGATGAATTTTTATAAATTATAATAGGAAAAATTATGTTTACAAATCTATATATTAATGTTTAATAGATATATGTCAGGGGAATATTTCTGGTTCAGAAGAGAATATCATCTAATTTATAAATAGGAACTATAAATTATAGGTTTCTGATGATTAAGCAATCATTACTGTAAGTAATAGCAGGGTGGGATTCCTAAATTGTATTTAAAAGTAATGGATTTACCCTCTTAAGTATGCTTGTTTAATAAACTTGCAGTTTAGAGACTTCTTAATTGTCTCTTGGGTGTACTGGGCTCTATAAGCTAACAAAATATGGACTTCTCCTTTTGTATATTACATGTTGTTAATGCTAATATATGTGCATCGCAATGTCTTTGCAAATTTACTTTCACTCTCTTTGTATTTGTGCTTCTTTTTCTTCTTTGAAAGCAATCATACATTAGAAGATAAAGTAAAAAGAAGTGTATACGTATGTGCCTATATATCTTTACTTATGTGCATATGTAGTACATATAATCCATATATAAACATATAAGTTTTCATATATACATGTATGTGATCATATATTTATGTGTATATGTGTTCATATGTGTGTAAGTGTATCACATAAACTTTAACATCTCAAAAAAAAAAAAAAATCACTGCTCACGCAGAACACAGACTCTGCTGCCGCCGCAGTGATTGACGCTCCCCAAGTCTCAAGGGCTGGTGACCTGCAAGATGCAGGCGGTCGGCACAGGCTCCCTCTGTGATCCAGAGTGAAATTCCAGGTTAAGATGCTCAGGGAGATGCAACATCAGATGAGAGGCGTAAGTACCACCCACCAGAATGAAGATGTACTTAAAATTAGGGACAAAGAATGAAAAGCTTGGAAGAGAAAGTTAACACCACCTGGCTGTGAGTATGGTCACATCCTGCTACACAGAGGAGAATTTTGAAGGATTTCTGATAAACCTCAGGGTAAGTCATGTTCTTTAGATGTGGACATGTAGTCAAAGCCTATGACAACAGGGGAACCCACAAAAGGCTCCCTACATGGATGTTATAAATAGATGTGACCACAAAGTCAATGCTTACTGCAGGCATGTGTGGCACACTCTGCTAGGCACCATGGGAAACACAAAGGAAAGGAACAACAGAGTAATTTCCCACTTACCCACTGTATTACCCTCCTCAGGTGAGTTATTCAACCTCTCTGTCTCTCAGTTTTCTCACCTGAAAATGAGGATAATAATACTACTGACCTTATAGGGTTGTTACATAAAGCATTTAGCAGAGGACCTGGTATCAAGTCAAAGCTGTTAATTATCATTGTTTTTAGTACACATAAAAATTGGTGGTAAGGTTCTTGGGATTTTATGAAAACGTTTTACTTTTATTATATATAAAAAGTGGTGGTAAGTTACTTGGGATTTTATGAAAACTGCCATGCCAGATTCCCATAACAATCTGGCAAAGAAGGCATGATCATTTCCACTTTTCATACAGGGACGGAGGCTTACCTAGGATCTCACACCTACAAGAGGGAGAGAGGGCAACTTTGAATCACTTCATTGTTATTTTCACTTCACCAAATTGCCTCTCAAAAAGATGTAGAAAAACAGCTCATGCTTTTAAGAACATTGCCATTTATTGGGATAGCCAAAAACGAAACAAATGAAAATGACTGAATAAATGTCTGATGCAATAGTGCTAGCCATGCATACGGCATCTGCAACTAATTCTAGTCAGAATGGTGACTCAGCAATTGCTGGAAGTGTAGAGGCAGAGGGACCTGAGGGGAGAGGTTGGCTGTTTGTTACCTGGGTGGGTACACTTACTGGTCCGTTACTAGGCTGACACAGCACATATCCAGCCATCGAACAGAATCCTGCCTCTCTTAAGTCCTAGGCTCCCCAGTCGGTGGGCTCTCCTCTCTGTCTACCTGCCTCCAGCATCCAGGTGTCCTTGGGATCTCTCAACCCAGATGTCTCCTCATCAGAATCTGATCACAGCAAAGACCAGATAAATTCTTACAAGTGAAGGTGAAAAGGACAAATTGGGTTTTATATCCTCAGCCTTCTCACACCGTGTTCCCTACTCTGATCACAACCCTGGTATGTGGATACTTGTACAAGGCAAAAAGTCAGAAGACAAGAGAGTGGTGGGTATTCAGGCATGAGTAATTTAGGGTAGTGAGAAGTTTCGAGGAAAGGGGGGATTTATTGGGGCCATTTAAAGATGTTATACACTTTGCCCATCTTACCTGCTTTTTAAAAATGCTACAGGGTGGTGTTATAGTAGACACTATTGAAGAGCACATTTTTTTCCACAGCAGGTGAGCAATGGGTTTCATGAAATTTATCATCCTGTGAAGGATCTGAAATCAATAGGATCTTAGGTAAATAAACTCCAAAAGGTCAGAGATTATGTCTTTGTTGTTCATTGTTGTATCTGCCACTGGCACAATCCCTAGTACACACAGGTGCTCAATAAATATTGTTCAAGTGAATGAACTAGTTGATGAATGAATCAATGAAGACTAACATTGTGGATTTATATTCATCCAGCCTAGATGAGTATTTTGATTGGCTGTCCATGAAGAAATCATGAAATATTTGACCTGTGATAGCCTCAAGATTGAAAAATACCTTTACTTTGATTTTTACAGAAATATCTCTTGAATAAGGACAACAAGGATGATAAATTGCATGAAACCCATTCCTCATCTCCTGTGGAAAAAAATGTACTCTCCCATAGTGTCTACTATCACATCACTCTGTAGCATACATGTTTTCGTTTTTTCTGTGCACTGGAATGGTCAGGAATTGACTTGTCATTAAACAATACTGATACATATGTTTCTCTAGCATCCCCAACAAATGGTCCTAACACAAACTTTGAAGCTCATGGAAACCCCTGGAAGGCTGGAATCTTTAGACATTGGACACAACTTATAAAAAATTATGTAGTTACCATTTTCAGTGTTCTTCATTCTTGTGTAGATTCATATTTGGTCTGATGCCATTTGGTATGATCTTCCTTCTGCCTAAAGGACTTACTTAAATATTTTTTTATTGTATGGATTTGCTGGTGAAAAATTCATTCAGCCTTTATATGTTTGAAAGAGTCTATGTTTAACATTCATCTTTGAAAGATATTTTCACTATTCAAAGATAGAATTTTAGGTTGATAGGTGTTTTTGGTGGAGGGAGTGGAGTACATTAAAAATGTTGCTCTATTGTCATCTTACAGGCATTGTTTCTGATGAGAAATCTTCTGTCATCAGTACCTTTGTTACTCTCTATTTAACTCTATATTTTCCTCTGGATGCCTTTAAGATTTTCCATTTAGCACTTGTTTTAAGCAATTTGCTTATGATTAGCCATAGTGTAGTTTTCTTCATGTTTATTTTGCCTGGGATTCATTGAACTTCTTGGATCTGCGAATTTATAGTTTTTATCAAATTTGAAAAGTTGTTAGCCTTGTTTCATCTAATATTTTTTTCTGTTCTTCCCCTCTTTGAAAACGTCAATTAAACATATATTAGACTGCTTCAAATTGTCTCACAGTTCACTGATACTGATCTCAGTTTTAGAAGTTTGTTTATTTTCCCCTCTATGTGTCATTTTGGGCAGTTTCTATTGCTACTTCTTCAAGCTTATTAATCTTTTTTTCTGCAAAACCTAGTTTGCTTTTAATCCTATCCAGTAGATATTCCATCTAAGACATTGTACTTTTCACTTCTAGAAGTTCAATTTGAATTTTTAAAATATTATTCATGTCTCTACTTAAGTTTTTGAACATATGGAACACAGTTTTAATAGCTGTTTAATGTCCTTGGTCTGCTGACTATAATATCTATGTCAACTCTTATTTAGTTGTGATAGATTAATTTTTCTCCTCATTATGGGTTATATTTTTGTACTTCTTGGCATGCCTGGTAATTTTTTTATTGGATTCCAGACATTGTGGATATTATTAATACCTTTTTAAAATTCCTACACATATTCTTTTTGAGCTTTGTTCTGGGGCATAGTTAAGTTACTTGGAAACAGTTGGAATATTTCAGGTCTTGCTTTTAGGTAGGACTTGAGCAGCATTTAGACTAGGGCAGGATTTGTCAACCTCAGTGCTACTGTCACTTTGTACCAGATAATCCTTTTTTGTAGAATATTTAGCAGACTCTACCCACTATATGTAACTAGTAGCCTATTTGTATGATGACTATATATATATATATATATATATATGTAGAGAGAGAGAGAGAGAGAGAGAGAGAGAGAGAGAGAGACATTGCCTAATGTACCCTGGGAGGAAAATTACCCTGGTTGAAAACCACTTATATAGGATTAATTTTGCCCCACTGCTGAGGCAAGATCCTTCTGAATAGTCTATTCAATGCCCTGTAAGGTTTTGCAGTCTGACTGGTGGAAACAAGCATTATTATTAGTGCTATGTGAGTTTAGGTACTTACTGACTCTAATCCTTCTGGGTTTTTGGTCTCTAATCCTTGTGAGTCTTTCCCCACTCCCAGGGGTTTCCTCATATGCATGTGCTGACCAGGACTCTGCTAAATACATCATGGGGATCCTCTGAATATCTCACCTCTGATATTCTGTTCTGCAAATTCTAGCTGCTTCATCTCCCTAGATTCCCAACTTAATCTTTTTAATTTAGAGAGGCTGCTGGTCTCCCCTTGGGTCCTCTCTCCCTGTGCTGTAACCTGGAAACTCTTCCAAGGCAGTAACTTGGGAAATCATGGGGTTCACCCTGTTTGTTTCCTATCTGTCAGTGATCACTGGTATGCTTGTTGTCTGATATCTACTGTATTGAAACTATTATTATTATTATTTTTATTTCAGCATATTATGGAGGTATAAATTTTAAGGTTGCGTATAATGCCCTTGCCCCCCTCCCCTCACAAGTCTGAGCTTCAAGCATGCCCATCCCCCAGATGATGCACATCTCACTCATTATGTATGTATATACTCACCCCCTTCTCCCCCCTCCCACCTGCCCAATACTCAATAAATGTAATTCCTATGTGTCCACTTAGGTGCTGATCAGTTAATACCAATTTGCTGACGAGTACATGTGGTGCTTGTTTTTCCATTCTTGGGATACTTCACCTAGTAGAATGGGTTCCAGCTGTATCCAGGAAAATACAAGAGGTGCTATATCACCATTGTTTCTTAGAGCTGAATAGTATTCCATGGTATACATATACCACATTTTATTAATCCACTCATGTATTGATGGGCACTTGGGTTGTTTCCACACTTTGCAATTGTGAATTGTGCTGCTATAAACATTCGAGTGCAGGTGTCTTTTTTGTAGAAACTATTATTTTTATGTAGTTTGTAATATGTAGTTTGTTCAGTTTGTTTGTTTGTTTTAGATAGAAGAGTAAATCTAGTCACTGTTATTCTATCTTGGCAGGAAGTAGAAGTTGCTTTCTGATATTAAAAATAATATGATTAAATGATAGAAAATGTAGAACATTAGAAAAGTATAAAGATGGATAAGAAATCACTCAGAGGTAATCATTATTGATATTTTAATGTATTTACTTTCACTGATTGAGAGTCTCATTGAATCCTTACCAGCACTGTATATTAGAAAACATTCATAAAAATGTTTTTAATTTGATAGATAAAATGGTATCTATATTTTATTTTAAACTTTTGTTTCATTATTCATGAGTTGAGGTTAAATTTTTATGTTTAGCCATATTCTTTTTTATTGAATTATATGAGCTCTTATTATATTAAATATATTAATCCTTTGTCTATCACATTAGATATAATTTTTCCTCTCCAGTTTGACACTTAACCTTTTAATTTTGATTTTTTTTGACAAACAAGGTAAAAGTTTTGTGTAGTCAAATCTATTGATCCTTTCTTTTTGATTCTATTCCTTTAGATTTTGTATTTAAAAAGTCCTTCCCATTCAGACATATATTGACCTATATTTTCTTCTACATTTTTCTTTTTAGTGATTTAACTGAAATTCTTATCTCCCTAATCCAGCTAGAATTTATCAGTGAATGAAGTGCTGAAGCAAGTATCTAAACGATTATTTTTCCCAAATAACTTCCTGATTTCCCAACAACTGTTATGGAATTTTTTCCCCAAATAACTTCCTGATTTCACAACACTTGTGATGGAATAGCTTATCCTCTGCCCACTGGATTTTTTAAAAAACTTATTTAATATACTTTGGGTTTCTATTTGGCAGGAGGATCCATGTCTGGAGTGTCCCTTTTGTTTCCCAGGTCTGAGCTGAGCATCCATTCTCAGACCTGAGGTACTTTCGACTCACATTTCAGTGTACTGATCACATTCTGCAGAATCTCCTGCAGTTCCCTCTTCCTTGGCCAAGGGGCTCCTGGTGGGAACGGGGTGTGCCACCACGGGAGCTCTTTGCAGCAACCTCAACCCTGGTCATTTTCTTGTAGGATTAATAAAACAATCTGCTTCACATGGCAGCTCTTTCATACCAGCGTACACATTCACACACACACGCACACACATACACACACAAGCATGGTGCTATCTTGTCAGCTTATCACCCTCTCTGCCTGTCACTCTTTATCAGTTGAGGAGCCAAAGCAGGGAGAAGGTGAGAAGAGAGACTGCTTGTGCATATGCAGCTGTCAAAAATCTAAATATAGGTCATATGAATGACTAAAAATCATCTCGCCAAATTCCATCCCTCGTCAGCACATTTTCTCATATCTGCATCTCTAATCTGCTCTTAGCCTCTTTACTAATGTTTGCTTTCAGTTTTCTGCCTTTATGGTTCCCTCCGCCCAGCAGGCATACATAGAACTTTTCAGAGGAATGTAGTGGTTATAGGACTGTTTGCAAATATCCCTGTCTTTATTCCTTCATGAACAGGGCAGGATTGAACTCAGGCATTTTTCAGTGACATGCTTTGGCCAGTGCATTATGAGCAGAAGATTGAGGAATTAGTTTATTTGGCACAGAGCGTGAGTCATGGGGCAGTCAGATGGTTGACTGTGCCGTCAACTTAGGTCCCAGTGTGAGTAGAGCCCCAAGACAGTAATGAAGAACATGTCGTGTAAGTGAGAAGTAAATCTGTGTTGTTTGAAGCCGCTGAGATTTGGAGGATATTTGTTCCACAGCACATAATCTGACTGATATATAATGTACTTTATTTTCAAAACAAAAGAATGGGCGTATGGTTTGTGAGACCCGTGGACGTATACATACTTGGAGCATGTTATCGTTTTTATCTCCTAAGAAACCGGACAGCGTGGAGTGGTCAAGGATGGAGAATGGTTCCCTTCTTCCCATCCAGTCAGTGGAGCTGCAGAGAGCTCCCAGTCCAACAGTGACAACAACAGAAACAAATATTTTAAACCTGACTGTCTTCATACCTTGGAAAAACACCACAGGTGCTTTTCCTTTTTTCTTTTTTTTTTT
>CAUYPO010129664.1:0-85826 GCA_963574435.1 Cheirogaleus major
GGACCAGCGCGTATGCGGGCGGCTGCCCCATGTGTGGAGTCGGCACTCTCAGTGCTTGGGAGCCGGAGGCGGGAGACTCTGTCCCCTTGACTCAGTTTTGGAGCCTCCTCGGCTCTGAGTGTCTACAGCACCAGCTCCTCATGGGTTGTCTTAAAGTTTAAGGGTCTTAATGGTGTCTAGACTTTAATGCTGCCAGGATATTGTGTGCTGGTGTTGGTCCCACGGGTCACTCCTGAGCTGTCCCTCAGTCTTGTCCACATGGCCTTGGGGTGGGTATGGGGGTCACTCTGTTGCCCCCCTGAATCCTCTGGAGTCCTGGCCTTATCTCGGGGTCTGCTGTGGGCATCCCGGGGTTTTGCCTCACAGCAGGGCACAGGCTGTCCCTCTAGGGACCCACCCCTCTCTGTTCTCATCCTCTCCCCTCCAGCACCAGCTGAGGAAGAGCTTTCCCTACATTTCTGGGTCTTTACCTATAATCTTCTCAGTTCTTCCCAAATGAGTAGACTTCAGGGATTGGCAGCTGGGAGTTCTCACAGACTGTCATCAGCTTCCTGTCCTTCTGCTGCTTCCTTCAGGAAAGGAACATGGAGCCAGGATCTGCTTAAAAGGGGCGAGTATCTCAAATCTGTGACCCCACTTCTGAGCGCTCGTCACGGCACAGTGCCCAGCGTGCCCGATGATCGTTAAAAATAAGCCAGTAAGAGGGGGGAGGGGGGCATGGGCAATATACATAACTGTAATATTTGTACCCCTATAATATGCTGAAATAAAAAAAAAAATAAGCCAGTAAGAGGACGAACGGATGCAGGCCCCGGGCTCAGAGCTGCGGGGTTGGGTCAGACCCCAGCCCCTGGCTGACCTCTCTCTGTGAGTCCCAGTGACCTAATGCACAAAGGAGGGGAGGGATGAGCTCATCGCTGGGATTGCTTCCAGCCCCCACACTCTAGATTGTGTATCCGCAGAGGAAAAAGAAAGAATAGGTACGCCATCGTCCCACTGAGCTTAAGCAGGGAAGAAACTGCCCGTATGATTCAGGCGACCGACACACAGTCGCCTCCGAGTATGTTTCCCTTCTGGTGAATGTCATCTCCCAAATGTCACCTAAGCAACCTGTTGAGGAGGCAAGGCTGCGTTCGTCCATGGTCACCGTGGTGAGGGGGAGCGCCCCCTCCACAGAGCCTCAGTGGCTTCCCAAAGTGGGAGGGCAGGGACTCTGAAGTCTGGCTTCAGAGGCTCTTTCGGGGTGGAGGTGGCGTGCTTGATTAGGATTGCTAAGGATCAGGACTGGTGGGCACAGCAAAGGGAGGACTTCCAGCTGAGGGGTTCAAAGAACCTTGCAGTGTACGCTGTCCTTTGATGCTTCCTGTTGAAGAGATGGTGTGTCTTTCAGGAAGTTCCTGGGATGAACAGTAGAGTTATTTGCAACTCTTCCTGGGCAAGCATCTTCGGGAATGATAGATAAGTTACTTTGAGGACGACAGTAGAATAGTAAAGTCACGTGGATACAGACATTGAGCGGTGGGAGCTTCGCTTCTCGTCCCGGGTACCTTTGTTGATGTGTGGATGACTGTGCTGGCTCCTCCACCCTGCTCTGTCCCTCTGGGTGCATCTGTATCTCTTGCCCTCTTCGTCCAGTTGGATCGGCCCATGGGCGCAGGGAAGGGGGTGGTCGGAATATTCATTTCCATGTTCTCCCTGCGGGGTTGCCCCCATTCCAGCCCCCAGATCCCACCAGGTCCTCTTATCAACACACTCCCTCTTGAGTCGGGGCAACTTCTCCCTCCACTTGTCCTTTCAGGCCTGGGGGAGCCCAGCTGTTATTAACCCTTGTTGCTCTCCCTCTTATTTCTCATTCACAGTGAACGTGTCTTGCTTTTCCAAAAGCGTTTCCCTAACCTTTTATTTTTAAAGTTAATTGTGTAGAGAGTATAAATGCTATTGGAGATTAGTGGAGGATTTGAAAAAAAGTAACCAAATATTCATTTTTTATTAATACATTTTTAAACTAAGGTAATATTCAAAGAAAGCTAAAAGTCATGCCACTTGTACAGACATAACATGAACACATGTTAAAGATTTTATTTAATTCATCATTAATGAAGACTGGCAAGACGTTACAACCAGTTCAAATGAGAAGTCAAAGGAGCATAGATCAATATGGAGTGAAGCAGTGTTGAAATAAATTTACAAATAGAGGGAAACTGGCCTTTTCCTTGGGGCATAGGAAAGGAAGTCAATTGAACCTCCACAGGACAGAATTTATCCCTGTGCCTATAAACAGGAATTATTTGCATTGCTGACAGTTATCTACAATTTACAGATTTGTAAAATAGCTCAAAGGCATTGAAAGGCCCAGAGCCCCCAAAGCATCATAATCAGATCACCTGGAAGGGAAGGCTTTAAAAAAATGCACAGCTCTGCATTGAAGCACAAATTTTTTCTTATGTGACATTTATTAAGCACTTAATACTTGTCAGCAGTGAGCCAGTACATAGGAAGTGATGGTCTACTTGGGGATGGATTTAAGACACAAAGAGCAATCTGGTTAGTGGCACGTTTATTATACTTCCTTCCAATGACATAAAGATATTTACAAATTGAGTTCTATCATCAAGTTTTCCTCCTGGGAAAAACAAAAGATTCCACTGCTTTAAAAAAGTTTGAAAGCCACCAACCCATGCATAACAGCTTCATTTTATAGAAGAGAAAATTAAGACTAAGAGGGGAGGAGTGGGCTGCCCCAGGGCACACAGCTTGCTAACTGATCTATGGTTGGAAGACTGGCTTTCAGGGCCTAGAAGATGTTCCTTTTGGACATTATTAGGTGACACAAAGAGCTCTCCTGGAAGGGAGGACTTAGGAAGCAGGCTGTGACAGATGGTTTTCATCTCCTTCACTCTGGGAAATCTGCTACTCTTCCTCTAATTGGATGTTAGGAGCTTCAAGCAAACTGGCAATCTACATTATATCATTGTTTGGTATCCCTAATTATACCTTGGGATTTGGCGTAAGTGCAGCTTAGAGGATGTTCATTAATAGTGTCGACAGGGACACTCAGCATTTACAGAATTCTTTATAGTAATTTAGGTCCCAGCATTGTTCTGGTGTGGTAAGGAAGCATGTTCGCTGCCCGCTGAAAGATGACTTAAGAGGGTACAGACTGGCTGACTTCCAGTTGTTGTTCTAATGTCCCAGTCTGAATTCAAAGTTTTACAATCCTTGTTTTCATCAGCTGAAGGAAGCTCCTTGCTGAATTACATGAGTTTGGCCAAACTAATGGGCTTAGTTCACCAAAGTCATAGCAATCTGCCCTTGGCATTTCATCACAATCTCAGTGCCCTATCTCTTGGCCAGTGTGTTGTCAAAAACCTCATATTCTTGTTGGCATGGCCAGTTTCAAGAGAAGCTTTGTCTCTGCAGACAGATCGTGGTTCCATCTGGCCCTGCCACCAAGAGCCTTGTGATTCCAGATGGAAAAATCCCCATCCCTCCCCCTGTTTCCAAAGCAGCCCCTAGCCCGATTGTTTTATCCGCAGCCAGCAGCACAACCCTCCATAAACAGACAGAGCCTCTCCAGGGCCGGAAAGAGTCACTAATGGGGGAAACAGCTCATCCTTTCTTCCACCCTTAAGCCCTGTGCCATGTGGATGGAAAATACTCACACATCTGCCTCGGTTGGCTGGGGGGAGGGCTGGGGCAGAGCAGCCGGGAAGGCTCGACTTTATCAAAGAAGACTTTAAGGAAAAGGCTATTCTTACTGCCAAGGAAAATTATAACTTTCCATTGTGATTGTAGCTATTCAACCATCTACTTTTTTTGTCTCTTTAAAAGACATCCTTAAGGAACCCCAGGTGCTTGGCCCGAATCCCCTGGTGGCAGCCAGTTTTCTTCCAGGAGATTGGAACAGAGCCCTGTATGTTTGCATGTGTGTTGGGGGGACTCAAAGGAATCGAGCTTGTTTTCTTTCAAATATATCTTCGCTCACCTGCTATTTTAGGAAGAAAGAGGGAGAGAAGAATAGAATAGGAGAAGGAGAAGATTTCTGAATTTGAGGAGTGAAATTTCAGTGGTGAAAAGAGTACTTGGAGATGTGTCTCCCCCCTACCCCCAAGTCCCTCTCGCCCCGGACCCAGCACCACCTCCCGTGGAGGCATCTGGGACCTCACTCTCATGACTTATTTCTTGCCTCTCAGCTACACGGGAGCCCAACGTTTTGGTAAGCTGTTGACTATGCTGAACTTTATTTGAGCCGGGTGCTCCAAAAGTGGCTGAAGAAATCACAAAGGACCACCCTTTATTTGCATAGTCGGCACATTCCCTTCCCACCCCTCAAATGAGACGTCCTGTTCTTCCTCACCCCTCTCTTGCCTCCGTAAGAGCCTATTGCCCCTTCCCTCTCTCTGAGGCTTTCTTCTGCATTCATGAATATTCTCCCTGTGCAATAATCTGAATAAAACCATCTCCTTAATCATCCGGGGCATTTCTTTCCCTGGGTGCAGCACCTGTTAACATAAATTATATACTTTTATGAACAAGAGCTATATTTTCCAAAACAAAGACATTTATGAGAATGGCATTGTTTTACATTTTTGCAAATCTCTTTAATGTTTGGTTTATAGATTCTCATATCTCCAGTCTCCTGTGGTATGTTGTTTTGATTAAAGTATATGATGAAAACCTGATATGTAGTTGGAGAAGAGAGGGGGACACCCTTAGGGGTCCTTGGACCACACTTTGAGAACTATTGTCCTACAACATTCCTGCTGCTCTGCTAGCGATTTCTCTGATATAGTTTGTACTCAGAGATTTAGATGATAGTGTGAATTCAACATCCTCTTTTTTGAAATCAAACTCCTGAGAGGCAAGTCCCTTGCTAAAGCCACCCGGCTGGTTGCAGGGACTCATTTACTTCAACCAACTAGGATGCCGCATCTGTCCTTTTGCCGGGCATCGTGCAAGGCCTATGCGAGCACAGAGCTGAATAAGGGATCGCAGACTTCAAGTTACTCGCTAGCCAAGGACTAGCCAAGCTCACAGATAATTATAAGACAGACATGAGGTAAACATCCCACTCTGTTTATGGAAGAGTTATTCTCTCTCTCTGTCGGTATGACACATACATACAGAAACGTGCAAAAATCATAACACTGCTCTGTGTGTTTTTCAGAAACTGAAAACACCTGTATCATATTTCTTTTTAAGGTTGTGTGGCTTTTGTCTAGAGGCAGGGTGAGATAATAGAAAAGCAAGCTGGCCTGGGAGAATCTGTAAACCTGGGGTTTACTGATTTTTTGGGTCTCTCTCTCCCCCTTTCTCCTGTACATGTAAGCTTTAGCCAACAAAAAAAAAATTCACGAATTTTTTGTCCGCCTTTAACTTTCCATGAGTCTAAATGTGTTGGGCTGCTTTGGAAGACTGGTGTTGGTCGGGATCATTTCTCTACTGAATAAGATTGGGCGAACGAGGGAATAAAGCGGGAAGCCTGCCATCTAGTGGTGAGCGTCTACATTGCTCTTTTGCTCAACCTCTTGGGCCGCGTTTTCAGAACCAGAGCCCTTTCCCCCTCACCCCTACTTTCCATAATTACAGGGGTTTTAATTGTGCCGCAGTTACAATACTTAATTGTCTTAGCTACATTATAATGAGTGAAGGGAATACACTTGTGATTTGGCTGAACACATGAGAGGAGAGGCCTCTTGCATTCATAGTTAATTGCTCCAAAACTCCGCCTGCAGCCTTGCCATGACCTCCGTGTGCACTTTGGGCTAAAATTCTAAGTGTGGGTGAGATCCTGTCTCTGCCTCAAGACTTCAGGCGGCAGGGAGGGATACTAGCTGGAGTTTTTCTTAGAGCGTATCTTTAAGAGGGGGATTGTTGGAGCCGTCCCTGCAGCCTACTGATCCTTGGGTGTTTGCTGTGAGATGGACGGAACACGTTGCAGAGCCGTAGCAGGCTCTGCGCAAGGCGGGGCTCAGAGCTGGGGAGCAGCCTTGCTGGAGACCGGTGTGCGCGAGACTGGGGCCCGATACCGGCACTCTGTGGGTCGCATCCCCCGGATGCAACTTCTTGAGGGTTGCATCCCCATCACTTTCGCCGCTCAGAGCCTCGTTGCGGTGAAGCAGGAAGGGAGAAAGATCTGAACAGACAGGCCATTCTTGGCTGGCAGAGTGTACAGGAGACTGCATGACATGGCAAAGGTTTGGCAGGGGAAGCTGGAGAGTGGCAGCGCCTAGCCTTGAGCCTGGGAAGAAACCAACCTACAGTGCTACCTGCCTCGCCAAAAATAAATAAATAATAAATAAATAAATAATAAATAAATAAATAAAAGGCATCCACCTCTTAGGGGGATAAGACAGAAATTGACAGGTTATAAAATATGAAAGGCTGATAATTACTGGTCTACTAACTAATTATTAATTTAAAATAATTATTAAACATCCCCATAAGCCAAGGCTGGGGTTAAGGGTGGAAGGAACACACAGTCCCCACCCTGGTGGAAATTACAGTCTAGAGGTGAAGACACTGGACAAATAATTATATAGTCACACAGCGCATAATGACGGTCTGATGTATGACGGTGGTCCCATAAGATTAAAATGGAGCTAAAAATTTACGGTAGCCTAGTGACATACTAGCTATTGTAACATCATGGTAGCACTACGTATTACTCACGTGTTTTTGGTGATGCTGGTGTAAACAAACCTATTGAGCTTTCAGTCATATAAAAGTATAGCCCGTGCAATCATGCAGAGTACAAAATACCTGATAATGATAATAAACGACTATGTTACTGGTTTATGTATTTACAGTAACAAATTTTATCAGTATGTTAGAGCGTATTCCTTTTACTTATTAAAAATAAAGATAACTGTAAAACAGCCTCAGGCAGGCCCTTCAAGAGGTATCACAGAAGAAGGCATCGTTATGGTAGGAGATGACAGTTCTGTGTGTTGCCCCTGAAGACCTAGTGGGACAAGATGGGGAGGTGGAAGACCGTGGGATTGATGATCCTGACTCTGTGTGGGCCTAGGCTAATGTGTGTGTTTGTGTCTTAGTTTTAACAAAAAGATTGAAAAGTAAAAAGAATTTTAATAGAAAAGAGCTTATAAAGTAAGGATATAAGGAGAAAATATTCTTGTTCAGCTATACAGTGTGTTTGTGCTTTAAGCTGTGTTATTACAAATGAATCAAAAATTAAAATTAAAAAAGTTTATAAAGTAAAAAAGTGACAGTAAACTGAGGTTAATTTATTATCGAAGGAAGAAAAATATTTTTTATAAATTTAGTGGAGCCTAAGGGTCCAGTATTTATAAAGCCTACAGCATGTATAGTGATGTCCGAGGCCTTCACACTCACTCATCACTCACTCACTGACTCACCCAGAGCAACTTCCGGCCCTCCAAGCTCCATTGCTGGTAAGTGTACTAAACAGGTGTACCATTTTTTTTTATCTTTTATACCATATTTTTACTGTACCTTTTCTATGTTTAGATATACAAATATTTACTGTTGTGTTACAGTTCCCCACAGTGTTCAGTACAGTAACATGCTGTACAGGTTTGCAGCTTAGGAGGAGCAATAGGCTGTACCCTATAGCCTAGGTGTGTAGTGGGCTATACCATCTAGTGTAAACACACTCTATAATGTTTGCATAACAGTGAAATTGCCTAAACATGCATTTCTCAGAATAAGCCCCCGTCATTAAGTGACGCATGACTGTATAGTATACACCTAGGGAGTCAGTGATATTGGTGATTCATGTGTTAGGCAGGGAAAGCATGTATGTGTGTGTGTCTGTGCGTGCACGCACATATGGGTGGGTGTTTCAGGCAGAAATTAAAGCAGGTGCATAAGTGCTGAGGCAGGAAGGAGAGGAGGGGAGAGTATCCAAGGAAATGAAAGAAGGCCAGTTCTTCCTGAGAGGGTCAGGCAAGGGCCAGCTCACGGGGCCTTGTGTTGCCTTCATCCTCAGAAGAGTGGGAGGCAAGAAGGGGGTGTGAGCAGACCTGCATTTTGAAAGCTCACTCTGGCTGCGGTGTGCTGGACAGTTTGCACGAGGGCAAGGAGAGGCAGGAGGAGACCAGGGGAAGCCAGGCAGGGACTGTCGTCACAACTCCAGGGCAAGGTGGTGGCGGCCAGAGCTGGGGAGAGGGGATGCAGGGCTGTGCTGTCAGGACCTTGGCACCTGCCTGAGTACGGGGGCTGAGGGAGACAGGCTCTGTCTGGTTCTGCATGGTGCCTGAGAGAACCATCCCTTTCATGCCAATAATTAGATAAAGTTGTCTGTCATCACTGCTAATATTGGACATTTTTGGGAAGTTCTCAGTAATCAAATAAGAAATGAAATAGTCTGTATGAATAGTACCAAAGAAGGGAAAATTATTATTATTAATTTTTGGCAAGGTAGAATTGCAAACCCAGTCGGATGGCAAACTAGTAGAATTAATAACTATTAAAATTAATAATAGAATTTTGAAAAATGGCTGTATATAAGATAAATATGCAAAAATCAGTATCTTTTTTCTATACTAACAAATGGAGGGACATTCCCTACTCACGGATGAAACGATTTATTATAAAAATGTAAACTCTTCTGAAATTTATATTTAAATTTAACACTCTTCCAGAGAGAATCCCAACATGTGTGTGTTTGTGGGCGCTGAAATCAGGGTTAAATGATTTTAAGGATCCATCTTGTTGATTAGGTTGCAGTCTGTAGTGCACTTTATTGTTTTCTAGATCTTTATACTTTGTCCTCTGTCCTCCCCACTCACTCCTCTCCAGCCGGCCTCTTTTCTGTTCCTCAGACTCACTGCGCTGGTTCCTGCCTCAGGTTTTTTTGTCCTGGCTGTGCCCGTTGCCAGACACACTCTTCCCCCGGTCTTTGTTAGGTGAGCTCCTCCTCATCGCTTGGTCTCTGTTAAAATGTCACCTCCTTTCCTGACCACCCACTGACGTGGCTCCCTGGCACATCATCCCGCTGACTTTCTCAGTAGCATTTACCAATATCTGACATTTTGTGTATTTTTGGTTGATTTGTTTGTTATCAGTTTCCCTCTACTGGAAAGGAGATTCCATGAGAGCAGCCAATGACCTGCCTCCTTGACCGCTGCATCTCAGCACCTACGGCGGCCTGTGGAGCCAGGCGAGCAGCAGGTATTCTCCAACTACTTGTTGAGTGGAGAAGTGAGTGCGTCGCCTTGGGCAATCGCGGCCACTCCATCATAAGGGTTTTCAATTTGCTGGGATGCTGATTCCTCGAGCATTCTGAAGTATTGGAAGTTGCTTGGGTTGGCCATAAAGGCTGGGATATCTGGGATATGATGACCCCAAAGACACAGGGCAGATTCCAGTTTCTAAACACTCAAGAAACGGAGAGAGCCCTTTCCTTATTCAGCTCTATCACTTTTCTTCAGTTTCTGGCATTCTGGCCCTTGTGGTCTAAGAAATACATCCAAGAGATATATTTTCCCATCCTGTCTTGTCCCTTGTCCACGGATCAAGCCTCTATATCCTGTGAACCCAACAGTTGCTTCAGAGCCTCTATATCCTGTGAACCCAACAGTTGCTTCAGTGCCGCATGGCTCGAAGTCTCCTAGTCATGACAAATGAGAAGGGAAGACAGAGGTTGCGCTTGAGTGGGTCTCTCAATCCCTGCCATGATCGTGGGATCTGAGGGGAGCAGAAGGGCCTGCAGTCACATAGCCCACCAAGCCCCTTGTCTTGACACAGCCAGTTGGAGGCACACATCTCAGTCTAATTCCCGAATATTTATTATATATAGAGCACAGTGCAAGGCATTGTGAATAGGTGCGAACCACAAAGATAAACAGAATATGGTCTCAAAATAAGTATGAGAAAGCCAAGCTCACAAATGATTATAACTATAAAGAGAGAATACATGAAAATAAGTTGTGAAAACAGTTACTTTTGGGGGGGCCTTCTGAAGAGACTGGTTAAAGGAGAGATCTGCTATAGTTTGGATATTTGTCCCCGCCAAATCTCATGCTGAAATTCGATCCCCAGTGTTGGAGGTGGGGGCATAATGGGAGGTGTTTGGGTCATGGGGGTGGATCCCTCATGAATAGATTAATGCCCTCCCTGGTTGAGGGAGGTGAGTGAATTCCCACTCTATTAGTTTCCTCAAGAGATGGTTGTTGAAAAGAGCCTGGCATCTCCCAGCTCTTGCTTCCTCTCTCAACATGTGATCTGTGCACAACACATGGCTCCCCTTCACCTTCCGCCATGAGTGGGAACAACTTGAGTCCCTCACCAGAAGCCAAGCAGATGCTGGTGCCAAGCTTCTTGTACAGTCTACAGAACGATGAGCCAAATAAAACTCTGCTCTTTCTAAATCACACAGCCTCAGGTATTCCTTTATAGCAACACAAATGGACTAAGACAAGATCTTTATGCAAACTTGGGCTAGTGACAATGTGGTGACCTCTGAATGGGGCACCCTAATCCCAGCAGATGCCAGACCAACTCTGTGACTTTGAAGAAGTTGTTTCCCCTGTCTAGGGCTACCTGAGAGGAAAAAAATCTGGATCCTTAATGCACTCTTCACATTTAAAAAATATTATAAAAATTCTGGAAGAAATCAAGAAGTGGGGGAGCCACTCTCAGCAGGGCATAAATCACCAAAGCCATAAAGGAAGACATTACATGACTATATAAAAATTTAAAAACATGACTATGGGAAAAATACCATAAACATAGTCCAAAGACCAGGGACAACCTGGGAAAATACATTTGCAGCCTGTCCAGTGGGCAAAGAGGTCATTTCCTTCTTTTACAAAGAGCAATCACAAATCAACTTCGATGGGATTCATCTCATCATGTGTGACCCAGGGGATCAGACCAGAGTTCGTCAAGGCCCTGGCCTTCCCTGACATGCCACACTCTCTGAGTCTCGTGGGGAACCCATGTTGCTCAGGTATGGCTGGGAGGAGCAGTGGTCCCTTCCAGGTCTCTGGGCCCTGCACCCTGCCCAGCTGCCTGCCAGCTCACCCTGACCACCTGGTTTCTGAGGGCAGGTGGCAGGGGGCAGTGTGGTGTGGGCTGTCCACATGATGAGGGCTGTCCCCGTGACTCTGTCTGTGACTTGTCCCCACACCAAAGGTCCCTGAAGGCTATTTCCAGCTGAGCCTAAAGCTGAAGAAAATTGTTCGAGTTTTTAAAGTTCCAGACACAAGATGGCTACTATCAAAAAGCCAAAAGAAGCCGGGCATGGTGGCTCACATGGCTCACACCTGTAATCCCAACACTTTGTGAGGCTGGAGAGGGAGGATCACTTGAGGCCAGGAGTTTGAGACTTGCCTGGGAGGGAGGTGAGATCCTGCCTCTACAAAAAAAAAAAAAAAAAATCAGCTGGGTGTGATGGCACATTCCTATAGTCCTAATGACTTGGGAGGCTGAGGCAGGAGGTTGCTTGAGCCCGGGAATTAGAGGTTACAATGAGCTATGATCATGCCACTGCACTCTAGCCAGGGCATCAGAGCTAGACCTTGTCTCAAAAAAAAAAAAAAAAGAAAAAGAAAAAGAAAAAAGAAAAAAAAGTAAAAAATAAGTGTTTGTGAGGAGAAAAGGGACCATTATACATTGTTGGTAGGAATGTAAATTGGTACAGCCATATGGAAAACAGTATGGAGATTCCTTAAAAATTTAAAAAATAGAATTACCATATGGTCCAGCAATCCCACTTCTAGATATATATCTAAGGAAATAAAATCACTGTATCAAAGAGGTATCTGTACTCCCATGTTCACTGCAGCATTATTCACAACAGCCAAGATATGGAAACAAACCAAGTGCCCATCAGTGGATAAATGAATAAGGAAAATGTGATAGACACACACACATACACAGAAGAGTGGAATATTACTCAGCTTTAAAAATGTAAGAAATTCTGCTATTTGTGACAACATGGATAAACCTGGAGACCATTATGCTAAACAAAATAAGCAGACACAGAAAGACAAATACTGCATGATCTCGCTAATAATATATGTGGAATCTAAAAAAGTAGAACTCATAGAAATAGAGAGTAGAATGGTAGTTCCCAGGGGTGGGAGAGGGTGGGGGAAATGGGGAGATGTTCATCAAAGGGTACGAACTTACAGTTATAAGATAAATAAGTTCTGGAAACCTAATGTATGTGCAGCATGGTGACTACAGTTAATACTAACACATTACTTGGAATTTGCTAAGAGAGTTGATTCTAAGTATTCTTACCACACATGCAGAAAAGGTGAGGCGACAATGTATTAGTTATCTTGATTGTGGCAATCATTTCACAGTGAATACGTACATCAAAACATCATATTGCACACCTTGAATATATACAATTTTTATTTTGCAATTATATCTCAATAAATCTAAAAAAGAGGAAAAAGAAATACTCCAAGGGGGGAAAAAAGGATAAATCAAGGAAACGTTGTAATCCTTAGTGTCGATAGGACATTAGCAAGTGTGATGTAAGCAGAAACTCGAACAGCATGAGTGCATCTGGGCTTCCTCTCTTGTTGCTCTAGGGATGTTTGCCACCACTGCCATGTGAAGAAGCCTGTGCTGGCTTGTTGTTGGACAACAGACTCATGGCTCAATTGTCTCTATGCCCCAAGGGCCAGCTAGAGAAGCATTAGGAACAGTCACCTAGCTGACTAGCAGGTGACCACAGAAGCAAGGGTGAGCCCAGCCCAAACCAGCAGATGAACCTACTAGCTGAATCCAGCCCAAATCATGGATCCACAAAATTGTGAGCTAAACAAATGATTGTTGTCTTAAGCCACTAAATTTTAAGGTTGTTTGTCATGCAACAAAAGCTAATTGATAGAGAAATTGGCAATTATATAAGTGGGGTACTGCCTATCTAAAAACCTAGAACACGAAGCATTGTCTTTAGGACTGGGTGGTGGCAAACAGGCTAGAAGAGCAGATGGGGAACTATTTCTAGGGCTGGAAAAATTGCAAGTAAATTGTTGTGGAGGCTGTAAAGTAATGAGGAAACTTCTCTAGAAGGCTGGGAAAGTGGTGACCTGTGCTGGATAGTAGCAACATCTGGCAAAGCTGTTGTTGTCTGTGGTGATTTGTATAATAGAAAATAGACCTAATAAATTCATGAGTTTTAGCAAAATAACTTCTAGGTACAACGTTGAAAGTGTCAATTCGTTTCTTTTAGCTGCCTACAATAAGGTATGGGAAGAGAGAGATGAGCTAACGAAATAATTATTCAGTTTGCAAGGAGAATTTAGAGTATCTATAGAGAAGTCAAGATGTAATGGGTTGACAACAAAACTACCTCCAAATTCTGGTCCTTCAAACCAGAAAATTATTTTCAAAGTAAGTAATGGCTTCATGGTTAAGAGCTAGTTAAGAGACTTTTAGATAAGACCTCAGAAAGATTTAGGGTGGTTCCTAGTAGATTCTCTCAACTAGACAAAAGAACTTAACTTGCCAAAATTATTGAGAGGTCTATCTAAAAAACAATTGTCATTCTATGACATGAAACAGACCAGAATCAGATAAACAAGAAACCCACAAAGTCCTTATAAGAATTGTATTGGCAAAAGCACTGCTGCCTAGGACTAAAAAGCAATGAGACAGTTCAAAATAATATACATTAATAAAACTAATTAATTTTAGCTACATACCTTAACACAGATAATGACCAATTAAGCTTATCCTAATAATGCAAGATTATTTTAATGTTAGGCAACTGAATAAGGTAATTCACCATATAAACAGATTAAAGGTAAAAAAACATATAATTTTTTAAAGCAGAAAAACTATTGGCAATATTAAAAATTCAATCATGATAAAAACCCTTAGCAAATTATGAATAAAAGGAATCTTTAACCTAATAAAGGGAATTTAATTCTATATATTTTTAAAAAACCTACAATAGCATACTCAATGGTAAAATGTTAAAAGCATTCTCTTTAAGATCAGGAGCTAGATGTAGAAGTCAGCTATCATCACTTGTATACAAAATCATAAATTTTAATAATTATAGTAAGATAAAGATACATACAAAATTTGAGAGAAACAAAATTATCATTATTTTCAGATGATATGTTTGTCTATGAAAAAACACCAAACTATTTATAGATACAATTTTAGAATTAATGAGAACATTTAGCAGAGTTGATGGATACAAAATCAATGTTCAAGCCAATTGCATTCCAGCAATAACTCAACAGTTCTTCTTGTAGGAGACACATGCAGCAGGGGATTTACAGAAGAGTGTTCATTGTGTCCTTGTTTATAGTAGCAAAAAATTGGGAAGAGCTAAATGGTGAACTAGATCAATAAATTAGGGCATGTTCATACAACAGAAAACTATATGTAATTAAAAACTAATGAACTGTAGCTATGTCTATGAATATAGATCATTTTTGAAAAACATAAGGTCAAGTAAAAGAATCGTGTCTGAATAATAAAAATATTGTATTGTTCCATTTTCATAAAATTCAAAACCAGACAAACCAAAAAATATATAGTTTAGTGATACATATATAGGTAGAAAAATTATAAGTAAAAACAAAAGAGTGATTAATAAATCATAAGTCTGAGGTCAGAGAAGAACACTCAGAGGGACCTCAAAGATACAGAAACTGTTGTTTCTTAGGCTGGGTGGTGGGTTCACAGGTATTTGTTTATTATTTTTAAACGGTACATGTGCAACATTTATATTATTTTCTGTGTGATACACTACACAATGAAAGTTTTAAGAATATTTAGTTTATGGGGCACTCCTCTTAAGAAGCTTTCCCCAAACCAACTTCCCCAAAGAAAGAAATGAGTACCCATCTTATATATGTTCCCACAGATTCACCTCTTTTAAACCTGTAGCAAATTATCCGTTATTATGTACTTGTTGGTGTTGCCACCTAAATGGTGAGCTCCTTAAAGATGAGGATAACTTTTCTTATTCATCTCAATATCTTTGGCACTTAGCCCATGGCCTGGTTCTTAGTAAGTGCTAATAAAGATTTATTTTAGAGCAATGAGGGGGTTAGTTAGTTGTTGCTGAAAGGTGATAACCACACACATCTTCATGCACACATACGCACAACTTATTTTCCTTTCAGATTTATCCGATATTGGAGTTTAGTGGTTTTTCAACTCTTGTTTTCATCCTAATCTTTTTTTAATTCAGAGTTTTGGGGTGTAGGTGTATGAGTGTGTATGTGCACGTGAGCATGGGGCACTGGGGAGGGAGATTGGAGGGAGGAGGAAGAGAGATGTAAAGGAGGAAAAGGGGAAGATATTCAAAAGCAAATAATCTCTTCTTCTAGACCAAGGGCCAGTCACAGCAGAGCTGGGAGATACATAATATTAAGCAGAATCTTCGGATTCCACCCCCCTCCATGTCTTTCAGCCCCATCCTCCCCTCCACTCCACCCATGGTCCCCACCCTACCTCTTTTGTCTTTTATTTCACTCTCAGAAGGCTGACATGTAAATCTCTTCTTAGATGTTAGTCGAGATCAACTGTACTCCTCCCTCCTGGACGTTTGTTTTTGATGAACTAAATTAAAATCTTAAGCTCTCCAGCCAACTGAATGGACTCCCTCTTAGCCAAGAAGACCCCAGAAATATCCTAAAGCTGAGCTGCTGACCATGAGAAGGGAGATCAGACATGCCTCATCATGCCTCCTTCCCTTTCTGGAGATATTCTTTGTAACTCATTAACAGGCCTAAGGCTGTGCAAAACAAAGCTTAAGCCACAACTGCAGGTCATCAATTTACTTAACAGATCACATGTGTCTGAGTACTTGTCTGGTGCCTTGTCTCTGATTAACAGACTTCCTTATCTTAAAGCATCCCAAGCCTTTAGACAAAGCTTTAACCAATTACAAATCAAGGAATCTTTAAACTCACCTGTAATTCCCTGCTTCTAGATATCCTGCCTTTTGGGCCAAACCAATGTATGCCTTCCATGTATCAAGTTACGACTTTACATATAATTCCTGTCTCCCTGAAATATATAAAACCAAACTGTAACCCAACCATGGTGAGACCACTTGTTCAAGGCTTCTTGGACATGGCTCGATGGGCCGTGGTAACACATATTTGGCTCTGAATAAACCTCTTTATCTTATTTTTACAGAGTTTGGGTTCTTTGCAATTGACATTTTCAACAGAGGATCCTTTACAGCAGAAAAGCCTGTAAGAACCCAAGAAATGCAGCTCCAAGATGCTATATTAGGCACCGTGACAGATAGATGCAAGATATCTACATTTCTGGTTTTTCTTGAAAATTGGGTGATATGGTGCTATAGTTTGAATGTCTGTCCCCTCCAAATCTCATGTTGAAATTTGATCCCCAATGTTGGAGGTGGGGCTTAATGGGAGGGGTTTGGGTCAGGGGCCATGGATACCTCATGAATAGATTAATTACCTTGGGGGAGATCAGTGACTTCTCACTCTATTAGTTCTCATGAGAGCTGGTTGTTAAGAGAGCCTGGAACCTACCCTCTCTCTCTTTTCCTTCCTCTCTCCATGTGATCTCTGCACACACCAGTTCCCCTTCACCTCTGCCACATGTGGAAGCAGTCTAAGTCTTTCACCAGATGCCCAATTCCAGCCAGCAGAATGAAAAGCCAAATAAACCTCTTTTCTTTCTTTTTTTTTTATTATTTTTTTTAATTTCAGCATATTATGGGGGTATAAATATTACGGTTACGTATGTTGCCCATGCCCCACAACCTCTTTTCTTTATAAATTATTCAGCCTCAGGTATTCCTTTGTAGCAACACTAAATGGACTGAGACATATGGCCTCACTGTACCCACCTTCCTATAGGGCAACTCTTGCATGGTGCTGAGAAGCAGCCACCCTTTTAACAGATTGTCACTCTGAAGCTCTTCCCAGTCCCTAGGGCTCTCTTCATTCATAGGCATTATCTGTCTGTTGGAGTTGGTGAGACCCTGCTCTACAGCATCCATAAAGTGTAGGAGGGGTGAGAAAGTGCATCCAGAGAGCTTCAAACCCTGAAAAAAACTCATATTGCTTCTTTTAAGGAGACTTGAGTTTTTTTTTAATCCTCAGTGATTCGATAATTGCTGCACACTGTTGAAAGGATCATAAACTATTGCTTCTGGGTGTGATGATGAGGATGATGATGAGGACGAGGATGATGGTGGTGGTGATGATGGCTGTGATGCTGATAGCAGCTCCATCTGTGATGTGTCTACATCAAATACCAGGTACTTTGAATGCTTTATGTTTAGTCATTAGAACAACCCTACAAAGTAGGATCCCATTTTACAGATGAGAATTGTTCCTGTTTTACAGATGAGAAAATTGACGATCCAGGAAGTTATGTACTTGTCAAAAGCCCACACTTGAGATGTCTCCAGACACACTTTTACCATTGCATAGAGTATCAGTAAGACATTTTTTGAGCATGCATGCACCTCCATTTCTATTTATTTATCTATAAAGCTTTAATTGTATCATGATTATTAGTACAATAGAATATGCTTAGAGCAAAGTTTACTGTGAATAATAGTGGATGTAAATCCATATTTCGAAGAGTCTTCTTGATAATTTTTTACACTTTTTTTGGCCAATTGCTTGTCAGATGTGATTAGATCAACATTATTTTTACCTCATTATAGAGTTGACAAAGAGCTTGTAGTAGGAGTGGGAGAAGTTTCAGCGCTGTCATTTTTCATGTCAGCTTGCGGTTTCGGCTACAATTTCTAATTGTCCTTTTTGTGAGGGTAATTCAGTTAAAGCTAGATAACACTGCCTGTAAATCCACTTACTCAGGGGAAGATAACTGCCACGGGCCAATGGCTAACCCTCCTCCCTCTTCAGGACGCCTCCCAACTCCTTCCCCAAGTCTCAGTGGCCCTGGGACAGACACCAAGGCAGAGGGACAGCATAAGACTCTTCTTTGCACATTAGCAAAGCTTGATTTTGTTTTTTTTGGTTTAGATTTTACAAGTGTATAAATAGTTCTAAATGCTTCCAGCATCCTAGTGCATCATCTTGTGCCCCCTCCTTTGAGACCCACAGTGGGGCTGGTAAAGCCGTGACCCTGAAATCCAAACACAGCTTGCACGCTCCCTCTCTCCCCCACAAGACCTGTGCTCCTTCCATGGGAGACCACCTTGGTGTCAGTTTTGGTTTTCATCTGATTTTAGAGCAAAACTGTTCAGAACCAGGAGTTAAGACCCAGCTTATCTATTTGTCTTTCTTTCTCTTCCTTCCATAGTTTGTTTCCTGACAAAACAAAAACACTGGCCTTGAATTTGAAAAAAAAAAAAAAAAAGCCCTTTAGTAAAATGGAACATTCGAAGCTTTTAGTTCTTTTTTCTAGAAAATACCTGCATCTTGCCTGATTTCATCCCATCCTATCTCCCCGATTCTGAAGGGCTCAATAAATGTTTGTTGAACAAATGAAGGAAGGAAGGGAAGAAGAAATGAATGAGTGTTTTGGGAATGCCTGGGATGGTTGGAAGAAAGAGGAAAGTTGAGAAATGAAGGGGTAGCAGGACTTGGATACTGAATTTGGGGCCTCAGAGTCCTCAAGCATCTACCTTTGAGAATTAAATGACATCTAACCTTGGTCAGCATCTGGAAGGACACTTTTTGTTCAAAAAAGAAAAACGGTACAGTACACTGTGATAAGACCATTTCCTTTCTCACAGCGTCTCCTTTAATGTCAGGTCTGAAATATGAAGTCATTAGGGGATATTAAAACAGTGCTGACAAACTAATTAACAAAAGACATTACGCCGGATGGGCTCAATTTATCCTTTTTAATGGTTCTTATAAATGGGTGCCGCCAATTAAAATTAATAAAGATTTACCAGCGATTGCCCAGTGTACATTGCTAAGAAGCGCTGCTGAAGGTCGGCTTAAAGTCAGCTTTGTCAAAGCTGCAAGTTCAGCTCTGGCACGGCAAGCCCCACGGAGTCCCCTGCTTTTTCCTTTCTTCCTGGCTGTTTCTCCTTCGGCTCCTTTCTCTGGACTTTCTACCCTTGGCTCTGAGCTGTTTGTCCATTTCCTTCATACCACTGTCCGCTCTAGCCCATCCTAGGCTGAGATGCTCAAAATTTAAATACATAAAGGAAGGAATAATATGCTGTCCCCAGTCTTACAGTGGCTGGTCTGGTTTGTCACAATTTGTATCATTTCTGTTGTCACTTCCGAAAAGTGCCTTCTGGGCTCGTTTAGCAGAGCCCGTTTCTTGAAATCCACCCAGCTGGCTTGCCCTGAAGTCTTCTTGGTGTCCCCGGGTTCCTGGGAGCCCCAGGAGAAAGGGCGCAACTGCACTTGATGCCATAGCCACAGTCCTGAAAACCCTGTCCGGAGAGCGGTCCCTAAACTGGAATGTGCTCTAAGTGGGTGGGGGCTTGGAAAGGGGGGTGATGATCACTATTCAGAGAACCCTCAGGTCACTCTCTTTTTTAAATCAAGTATATATTTATTTTATTATGCATAAGACAGACCCTAGTTGATCTCTCTCTTAAAGCAAGGGGTACCTGTGATGTCCATGGGGATGGTACCACCGTTCTGAAGCCCTCCCCCTTCCTGCTGACCACTTCTCCAGCTCGGGACCGAGCAGCTGCCCTGCTGGAACTCTTCCTGCCCCTAGATGCAAGCCTCTCCTATCCCACACACGGGCTAGCCTTGTCTCTACTCAACATCAGCCCTCTTCAGGGATGAGCCCTGCTTTCTGGCCAGAATTCAAGGATTGGGGCCAGAGGAGCTCCTGAAAAGATCTCCCTTTTTACCTGCCTCACCACCAGCTGGATATCATGGTAGTAGAAAGGGCTAGAGGTGAGATAGAGGGGGAGGCTCCAAAGAAGAAGCAAAATCTTGGAGATCGTTGTTCCAGGACCACTCATACAGTTGTCCCTGGCTGCATGGAGGGAGAGAGATTCCACCTTTCTGCTCAAACCTGGGAGACGCCTGTGTTTAGGGTAAGAGACAGCAAGGCAAAAGCCAAGAGGTTGGAGTCACAGGAGCCTGAAGTTCCTAGTTCCTAGTTCCCAGTGCTGCCAGAATGTGATCTGAAGGATACCAAATGGCCCCTTGTCCCTGTGGGCTGGTCCCATTCCTTTTGATCTGAAGTTCCCAGGGTGGGAGTCACTGGGGTCTCATGCCACGTGCTGATCTTGGCCCTAGAAGACCCCACTTAGTGCTGTTTCCCTGGCTTTCTTGCAGAGCTCCAGCAACTTGGGTGAGTTTGTTAGATGAACCATGTGGCATCTGGTCTCCTAGGGGCCTGAGGAACAGGGTAGGCATGGTGACAGGGTACAAGTGGGCAGGAGGGAGCGTGAGCCACCCAGGCTTGAGAGAGCAAAGGGGCTAGAAACCAACTTTTCTGCTTCACCAGTTACTCAGTACCTGCTCCTCCCCTGTGTGCTCCTGCTGTGGGGTTGTGTATGTAAGCTCCCCCAAGAGTGGGAGCAACCAGGACAACTGGGCAGGAACTTGGATGCAGCTTCTCGAGTGAGGTCTGATGTTATCAGATGTCACTGCTGCCATCCTCAGCAGGGCTGTGTCACACACTCCTTTCGCAAGTGGTGCCCAGTGTATTTGCTGCCAATGGATTTTGTCTCACCTGATGGACCTCCTGGGAGAGCCACAGTTAGGATCATCCAAGGCCAGGCACAGTGGAAAGAACTAGAGTCAGCGGGACTAGCGATCTACCACTTGCCGTGTGACCACTGGAGACAGCCACATAAAATACGGCACTTGATTATGTTAAGTGCATGTTGGTTCTTTTCCTAACTTTTTCCCACTGAGATAGTTAATTTTATGTGTTAACTTGACAGGGCCATGGGGTGCCCAGATAATCGGTCAAACATTATCCTGGGTGTGTCTGTGAGGGTGTTTTTGGATGAGATTAACATTTGAATCTACAGTAAAGCAGATTGGCCTCCCCAGTGTGGATGGGCCTCATCCAATCAGTTGAAGGCCTGAATAGAACAAAAAGGTGGCCCTCCCACAAGTGAGAAAGAATTCTCCTGTTTGTCGGCATTTTGGACTCGTAGCCTCCCTAATTACACCAGCTAATGCCTTATAATCTTCCTACCTACCTATCTATCAATATCTCCTATTGGTCTGTTTTTCTGGACAACCCTGACTAATACACCTGCATTTCTGCCACCTCCATCTGTTGACAACATGAGGGTCTGATTGCCCTAATTCTGAGACTGAGTGGTCTCAATTGTCTTTGCTAAAAGAGTCTCAGACCCTAATTCTTCAGTCTCTCCCAAAAATGAGAAAACCAGGAAGACTTGGACTTACTTTAAAAATCAGAATATAATAGCACAGTGGGATCTATTTGTTCTAGGTCATTCCTAGTCATAGGAACCAGAGTCAGACAGGCTCCTCAAAGCAAGGTAAGGAGAGAGAAATCCCACAGGAAGGGCGAGGTGGGTTCATTCTCATCTTGGAGGGTCACCAGGCAGAGCAAACCCTGGCTACCTTCTCTGTTCCCCCTTCCCACTTCCCACCTAGCCCCCAGCTCCACATGGAGAAGTGGAAAAAGGGCAGAGCAGGCATCCCACAGCTGGGCCCCTCTGAAGGCCACATGGAAACCGTCCATGGGCAATGAATTCTCGGAAAATGTGACCTCCAGAGAGCCTGACTCCCTGGGAGGAATTAGCCACACTCTTAATCGTGCATTTTATTGTTCCCTTTCTAGCACTGCACAGCAAGTCACTTGTGTGACAGTACATTAGAGACGATAGAGCAAGTTAGAATAAATAGACTCTGTCCCCTCGCAGAGCCTCCTCTATCAGAAACCAGGACACAAATGCCCTCTGAAGGCCAGAGGTGTAAAGAGTCCCTGAAACAGGCTGAAGAGGAGATTCCAAAAGGAAAGAGTTCCCAGGAATGCCCTCGGTCCAACCAGTCTTCAACAGCAAGATAGAGACACGCAAGAGTTGAAAATTCAAATGTTTCCCATTGCAATCTTGTAGTTTCAAATATTAAGGACCAATTTAATTTGAACTGTGATCCCTTCCCACTACCACGTTGTCAAAGGTGATTTTAGGGCTTAGTATGAGATCGCCTATTCAGGAGGAGGCATCAGCGGGCAGTTGAAAGACCACTGGACTCAGAACCAAAGATGAACTTGAGTTCTGTAGCTCCCCCACTGCGGGCAGGGTGACTGTAGACGAGTAACTCCTACTTCTCTGCATGCCGATGGCCTCAGCTCTCTGTCAGTCAGGAATCACAGCCCCCGCTCACCTCACAAGAGACGCAAATGGGACCACATACCCAAGAGCAATGTGTATGTAAACGTGAGGGATTATTATATTCTCCTTTAGAGTTTCAGATCAGGAGAGAAAATGGAGTGGGACTAGAGAATGTGTCCTTAGCTGAAGAAATCAGCTAGTATTTATTATACTTCAGTAGTTAACAAACTTGTAGGCTGGGAACTTTTGTCTTTTTACAAATGAGAAAAATCAAAGTTTAATGAAGTCATGAATTCCATGTGGTCACGCAATGAGGGAGTACCAGTGCTTAGACGTGAACTCATGTCCTCTGGCTCCATAGCTCATGCCGTCTCTGCCATGCTAAGCTGGCTTTGATCAACATTTCAGAATCATCTTGGCAGCTCAGCTCCTTCCCAGGAACTGTGGTAATGGGACAGCAGAGACAAAGTCAGGGCCCCAGACTCTGTTTCCTACTTATAGCCTTGTGGACTTAACGTGGGGGAAACTGTCATGCATTTGTTTCTCCATCCGTCCATCTAACCACCTGGGAGTCTTTCATGTGATAGAAAAAAAACAACAACCAGGATTTGTAGTTGGAAGAACTGGATTTCAGTCCCTATGGCAAACTTTCTTCCACCTGAGTCAGAAACACTTGTTAAATATGCAGATTCCCAGACCTACTGAATTTGATTCTGGGGCTAGAATCCAATATGTAATCTATATATTTAACGAGCTCTCCGGGTGACTCTGATATACACTAAGGTTTGAGAATTACTGCTATAAGGCATTATCTCAACTTCTTGCAGTTCCAAAGAATATGAAGTCAAACGTTACTCTGATTTGGGGTGAGGGACTCTGTTATGGGCTCTGTCCTACAGGTTGGTTTGTCTTTGACTCCCTGTGAAGAAAGCCGCCTTCTTTCATTTCTTTGCCTCCCATTCTGCTTTTTTACTCAGCAAGGGAACAATTCTCCCTGACTTGGTGACACTCAAGGTTGATCCTGCTCTGGGGCACTCTTCTCTCCCTCCCTACCCTGAAACTCAACACATTCTAGAATCCTAGAGCTTTGAGGAACTCTGGCAATTAAAACTCAGCTCTTCAGACAGCAGTCTATGCTGTTTCTACTACATAAGCCTTCCCTGCATACAGCTGGAGTTTAAAAAATGCTTTAATATGTGAGTCAATGACTAAATAATTCTCCTAAGCTACTCCAGGCTCAAAATATTTGCCTAGGACATAGTTACTGGGAACCCAGACATCTGTAATGGACACTACAATAATTCTTATTAACTATAACAGTAACTACAGATACTGACATCATTTATAGAGCACCTGTGTGCCAGGTGCTGTATTAAATGCTTTACACATATCATCGTACAACATTGTCACAAAAGTCTGGCAAAGTCTGCGTTTTTATATTTATTGTACAGATGAAGAAACTGAGGCTCAGAAAACTGAGCTGACTTGTTCAAGGTCACAGCTAGGGAGCAGCAGGGCCAGGATTTAAAGCCAGAAATGTGTGTCCAAAGCCCATGTTTTTTACACGATCTCTGGGAGTTCCTCTTTATGGCCTGATAGGTGTTACTCTGGCAGGTCTTCCAGAAATTTTGTGTGGAGCTTAGCCTCCCTAAATATTGAAATTGCCTGGTCTTTGTCTACATGGGAGCCTTGAGAAACAGTGATAGGAACTCTGCCCAAGCAGGAGCAGCTCTGGGTACAGCTGTCACCATTTCAATGTGAGTGGGCTCACATTGGGGTACACTCTCCTGCCTTAAGTCAGAAGGGGCAGGATGGAGTCCTCTTGGCCCATAGACCACAGGAGCTGAAAAAATTGCATATGGTGGAAAGAATGAAATCTTATATTAATATTTATCTAGTGCCTGATGCATTACAAAACACTTCCACATACATGCTCCAAATTCATGCTTCACCATCCATGCCCTAATAATCCTCATAAAAGGTTGGAAGAGGGTATTATAATTGTCCTTAGTTGTTTATAGGAGGATATGGAGTCTCAGAAATGATAAGTACATTTTCCAAGGTGATGCAGCTAGCAAGTGGCTGATCCAAGACAAAAACTCAGTTCTCCAGACTTTAAAGCCACCACTGTATGCCCTAGAACAGTGCTTCTCAAGACTTTAAGGTGTAAATAAATCACTTTTTAAATGCACATTCTGATTCAGTAGGCCTAAGATGGGGCCTGAGATTTTGCATTTCTAACAAGCTCTTAGATGATGCCAATGCTGCTGCCTATGGGCCACACTTGGAGCAGTGGAGTGCTAGACCATGGTGCCTTGGTTTGGGTGCTGGTCATGCCCATCAAGCTGCAAATCGTTAGCAGGTCACACTCCATCAGGGCCCTTCCTTGCTTTTCCCTTTGTGATCTTGTGGGTAGACTCCTTTTTTACAGGGTGGAGTTGGAAGTTTAATGGCAAAGAATTGTAAAAGAAAAAGAGGAATGTTTCTTGCTTTGATGCCATTTCCTTTTCTGAAAAATGGGCATTTGATAACATACCACTCTGTAAGTTCCCTTTAGGGACATGAAGATGAGAACTATGAGTCAGTAAATCACATAAAAAGTGCCCAGGTGAGGACAATCCAGGCAGGGTTCTGGCCTTTATTCTCCTGTGAGTTTTCTATTAGGAAAGTGTGGATTTTGAAGTAATAAAAATACTCCAGGAGATTTCTTGGAGAGGGGGACCTCTACCTCTAATAAATAAGCATCCATCTTTCCCCCAAGACACCTGTGGATCAATTTACATTTAATTAGTATTTACTGAATATCTACTACCATAAAAATAACAATAACTAGTAGCTAATGAGGGTTTCCTATGTGTCTGGCACTGTTTCAAACACTGTCATGTTTATTTAATCCTCCCATCCACCCTTGGAGGTATTTTCATTTCCCTTTTGCAGATCAAGAGGCTCAGAGAGGTCAAGTAACTGACCCAAAGTCACACAGATAACAGATAGCAGAGCACGGATTCAAATCCAGGCCCCCACACTCTGATTCCAGGTTCTTAATCTCTTGACCACTACTCTTGAGATGGACTAGAAGTATTCAAAGGAGCATGAGACATGGAACAATAATGCAAGTAATATGTTTGGTTACTATAGGGTTGGTGCTTTGCAAACAATATCTCCCTCAATCCTTATAACAATCCTTTGTAGGAGGAGTCTCCCCACTTCAGAGATGGGAAAATGGAAGAAGAGAGATCTAGTAACTTTCCCCATGTCTCATGGTTAGCAAGTGACAGAGCCAAGGTTCAAAGCCCACATTCCTTTCCTTACACCTTGGGGGCTTTACAGTACCAGCTGTATGCACCAGCAGCGTGACATTCTGATGGGGATGGGGTCTCCATGGCTTTGTCCTCTTGGGGCACACTTCCCCTCTACAGCCCCACATGCCAGAAGAACCAGATGTATGCACCTGTCTAAGGGAAAGGTTATGTAATCTTCTCAGCACCCAAAGAGGGTCCCAGATAGTCACACTAGGACTCTAGTTTCTGGGTGGTGGAGGAGGTGGGTGACAGCAATTGCAAAATCATGTTCTCCATCCCTTATTGGCAAAAGTTTGTGTGTGAAATTGCAGACTCTGAAGTGCTCTCTGTGTGTCTATTGATTATGACTTTTAGTGAGCAGTGTCGACATTGGTGCGGCCAATGGCTGTGGGATCCTGTTCCCCATACAGTGAGCATGGGACCCAGGTGGACCTCGGATTTCTGGAATCTGCTGTTGTTATTGTTCAGGACACTCTATGATTTGTTTTTCCTTCTGCAAAAGATCAAATGGGGGCTATAAATAAGGCCACTGCTTAACCAAGATGACAAAGTAAGGTCATGGGAGACAGGGCCATTTTACCCTTTGGATAGGGGTAATGTTACAGTCAAAAGACTTACCTGGTGGGCACAGACCCTGACCAATTAGAATGGGTACCAGAGGTAAACAACAAGTACAGCTGCACCGAACGGCCAGCTGACTCTCTGCCCTGTGTTTAGGTTCAGAATTTTGCAAGGTCCTATGAAAATCCTTCTAAGACCCAATGAAAAAAGAAAAACAAATATGAGTGTTAATAATGTTTTAATTAAATGTCTACAAATCATAACATTATGTTAACTAGCTAATTGCAGCTCAACTGTTGAGTAGTTAAGTATAAATTTGATTTAATGTGGAATTTGGGGGTGTTCGAATGTGTTTAATAAGCAGTGGGGGAGGGTCTCCAGAAGCGAGAATGCCGCAGGCTCTCAGAGACCCCATGGTCACCCACAGCAGAGCGCGGGATGGCCAGAGTTTGTGGTCACTCTCAGGTCAAAGCTCTCCTTTGGAATTCTGTTCTGCTTCTTATGTTTTTCTTCCACATCCTTCCCCTTGTGATTACCAACAGGGTTAATGAATTCCTCATTTTCTGGAGAAGGGGCAAGGGTACATCCGTGGGGGGTCTTAAGAGGGCACTGGACTTCAGCAAGAGATCTGGCTTCCTTCCCTGGATCGTTTATGCCGCATGTGTTCACTAAGGCAGGCTCCGAGCTAGGCCAGGTGATATCACTAGCCAGCTGTGTGGCTGGACAGGTCACTTGACCCATCTGGACCTCAGTGTCTCTACCTTTGGGCAGGGGTAAGATGAGGGACTAGATGACATCTCTGGTTTTTCTTAGCTGACAATGCCCAGAGCTAGAATGCATGCTGGGGGCTATGGAGGTATATTCTCAGGGAAGTGTCTCACTCCTTGCGTGAACAGCTGGGCCCCAGTCCTGAAGGGCTGTGGACCCCAGGACCTGAGCCTAAGGATTTCCATCTGAGGCTGGTGGGGTGGCGAGGGCTCGGCACTCTGTCTCTGCCAAGAGACTGCCACATCTTCCTAGTACCTCACCTGGGGCCCTTCTCCCTTGGGAAGGCACCTCAAGGGAGGCTGGGGGAATGTTGCCAGGGAAGGAAGGAGGAAGAGTGTGGCTTTGGAGAGTGCTGCCTAGCACAGCCACCCTCACTACATCAGGAAATGGGCCGGTGGGGAATAGGGTGGCATGAGACCTAAAGCAAATATTTATAATTTGGGGATCCAGGGTCTCCTAAGGCTTATGAAACAAGTGAAATTAATTTTAATAATGTATTTCACTTAATTCATTATATCCAAATATTATCATTTCAACTTGTAATGACATAGAATTACTGAGATATTTTTACATTTTTTTTATAAAGTCTTTGAAATCCAGTGTGTATTTTACACTTATAGTGAATCTCAGTCTGGACTAGCCACGTCTCAAGGGCTCAGTAGCCACATGTGGCTGTGGTGACCATCTTGCACAGGGCAGCTCTAGAGAATTCATGGGTAAGCTTCAGGGAGGTTGTGAACCTGCTGAAATTGATTGCAAGTTTTTGTTCCTGTATACATTGTATATTTTTATAAGGGTGTGTGTAGCTTTATGAGACTTTCAAAAGCATTAGTGATCCCCAAAGGATAAACATCCACTGATCCAGTAGAAAAAATTTTAAATTTCTCAGAGCTGAATCCTGTGATATCCACAACTTGGCCTTGCAGTGCTGAGTGGGCTACCCTGCCCAAGGACTTCCCATACACCTGGCTGGCTCCGAGTCTGGATTGTCTATCCCTGTGAAGGTGGGTCAGAAAACAGTTTCCAGATGGACGGGAGGGAAAACCCAGGACTTGCTAGAATACAAGGAAAGTGGTCACAGGAGAAAAGGGACATTTCTTGCCCCGTCATCCTGGGGGTGAGGTCATTCTGGAACACATTTTTGAGGGTAGAAGCAAGGAAGCTCAAATATTCTCTAATTCTATGCTCCCATTCTTTCTCTATAAATAGCGCCCTCTGTCTGTGAAGTCATTGACAAATTCTGAGCATATGGCTGAAATGAGAATTCAGCGGGTGGGCGGGGGGTGGGGGGTGGCTGAATTGGGTTCTCCCTCTTGCATCAAAGGGAGGAGAAAGAACCAGATGACTTGTTGACTAAGGGAGAGGGTGATAATTAACTTAAGAAAGTTGAGCTGCATGAATTCGTTTATTCATCCAACTGATATTCATTGAGAGTCTATTCTCACATGCCAGGCCCTGTTCTGGGCACTGAGGATGCAAAAGTAAACAAGGCAGAAGAAGAGAAATCCCTGATATATGTAGTTTACATCTTAGTAGGGGGAGACAGGCACACACAAACAAAACCAACGTCCATCCCAATAATGGCAGCTTGGGCAGCGGCAGTCCTCCCTTGCGACATCTACTTTTGCCTCCAAAAACTTCACTGATAAGACACAAGCAATTCTCACTAATGGTCAGCATTCTCCACAAATGGCTGTGTCTCCCGGCACAGAGCCTGCCCCATCAGGGTGCTGAAGAAATCCTCCTACACATAAACCTCACATTTCTCTCTCTCTCTTTCCTTCTGCCCCCTCAGAATTGTTCATTGCAAACTTGTTTCTAGAACCTCTAATGAAGTTGAGGGAAACTGAGGCCAAAAGCCATAACCTAACCTTTTCAAGGATCCCTCATAAAGTGAGGGACAGAACCAAGAAGACTTTCAGGATTAAAGTATTTCTTTCCCAACTGGCATTTCAGAGTTCGTGATATTGTTAGTACATTCAAACTATCAGAAAAGGTGTCCAGAAAGAGGGGCTCTGGTTTTGTGCTTCTGGAAGCTGATATGAAAAATGTGAAGGGATAATGTATGGGAGAGAGTGTTCAATGTTAGGACTGAGACATCAATGGTTGGAAGTGACAGAGTGACAGAAAGGCAGAGCCCAGTTCAAATAGAGGAAGAACTTCTTGGCTGTCAGAGCAGTCTAATAATGGAATGGAGAGTTCAGATACAGCCAATGGACACTTGAGGGCGTGTTAGAAAAAGTAGTCAAACTTCTGAAGGAGGAGCGAACTAAATGACCTTTAAGGTCTCTTCCAACCCTGAGAGTCTATGATTTCACTAAGCATCTGAGAGAAGAAGAATATACTTCATAAATTGAATACAATATACTTGAAACTTCATGTGTCAAACAATATGGTATTAAAATATGTTAAGAAATTTACAGAAACCATATCAGTAGGAAACTTTACCACATTTCTTTTTCTATAAAAGTAAATGAGAGATCCCGGATTTTTAATCTCCTCTTGGGTCTCATGGCAGCCATCTGGGTAGTCTGTCACTCCACTCTATACTTGGTGGTATATTTTGGTGCTAACAACTACTAATCAATAATATACTAATGGCACAAAAAATTCATTATTTATTGCTCATCTGCCTAGCGCCAGGTGCTGAGGACACAGTGGTGAGCAAGGCAAAGTCCCTGCCCTCATGGAATCTATACTTCTGTGCTGGAGGCAGGCAAAGACAAGAGGGTAAGCACAAGCAATATTTCAGAGAGTAATAAGTGCTCTAAAATATGCAAGCAGGGCAGGAGGCAGAGAAAGTCATAGGAGAGAGGGGACAAATTTACAAAAGATGGGGACACTTGAGCAGAGACCTGAACAATCTGGAGAGATTGTTCCTATGGGAAGATCTAGGAAGAGCATTAAGGGAACAGCAAGTGTCAAGTCCCCAGGGCAGGAACCAGCTTTGCACAACAGTAAGAAAAGTGAGTGAAGGGCAGAGGCAGGTGATAGGGTCAGACCCAGACAGAACAGCTCTGAAAATGTCAGCTTTCAAGAAGGTGGAGAAAGGATGTGCTTGCTTCACTGAATTATGTGGTCCTTAAGTGAAGACCATAAACCCAATGGACCAATTTAACAAAATGGCATTTTGGGATTAGCACTGGACTGACACTCAAGAAAATCTAGCTCAGCCACTCATTTGCTATGTGACCTCAGGGAAGACCCTTAATCTCTCTGTACGTTAGTGCCTCATCTTTAATATTAGAGTAGGGTCTCCTTCAGTTCCAAATCCCTGGAGTTTACAACCAGGCACTGTATTTCAGATGCAGAAAACTAGGTTGCTTATTGAGAGGGAAGTAGTAGAAAAAGAAGAAGGAGGGAGAGGGAAAGGAGGAGGAGGCAGAGACCCTTCCAGACTCTAAAATCCTGGCCTCTGTAGACACCCAGTGCGTGGGAGCTTGTGAGAATATTGCCAATACACAGAAGGAGATGTGTCACAGGGAAGCTGTGAGGTGCATTCTCTTACTGACCGTGGGGCCACATAGCAGTGTCCACAAATCATTTGGAAGATGAGTCTGAAACCCATGTCATCAGGAAAGTATCCAGGAGTAAATGAAAGAAATAATAAAAGATCCAACCAGGAGAGACTTGAACATGCTCAGGGAGGACTGTCTTGGAATTACTTGTCCTTTGGGGTTCAGAATATTTTTGCTAAATGATGCAAAAAGTGGAGAGGAGAAGAAGACATGAAGATGGGTAAAACTCCTGAGAGCAGCAGGAAAGCGCCAGGAGAGGCCCAGCCAGCTAATGGAGACGACCAAAATGATAATCATCAAGGACTAATTGGGAAGCGCATCTGGCAGGTCCGGGTCAAGGTCTCCTGGGGACAATATCCAAGTTGTCCTCCTCACCCTGTTCTCATGTGAGGGAAACCGCATTCTTCTGCCGGTGCTTGGTGGGCACAGTGGCTGTTCGGGGAGGGCTACAGCTCAGGGCTGAGCCGTTCTTTGGAGTCAAACATACCCAATCTGAATCCTAGCTCACCTGCGTGAGCTTGGGCAAGTCATTTAACTGTCTGTGCTAGAAAGGAAGGATAAGGGCACTTACCTGTGGGGTTGGTATAGGAATTATGTTAAGGTTCTATGGGCAGTAAAAAAATAGTACCACCCTTATGCACCTGGATCTGAACCAATTCCTGAATAACATACAAGAGTCGGCGTATGGAGGCCCCAAATCACCTTTTTGACTGATAAAGGCCAGGTCGTAACACGCAGCTTATGTCTACAGGCCAGAGGATTCCCTGACACGGAGCCCCAGAATTGACAGACCTACCTGGCGGCTGGCACCTTTGCACCTTCATAGCCCTGGTAGAGCTCATGGGATGGGAGAGCGAAGGGACTAGATCCCAATAGGGCGGGGAAAGTGATGGGAAGGGGCGGGGCCACACACGCCCAGCTTCTCCTAACCCACCAATCAGGAGCGAGGAGGTGGAGCGCCAGGAGCGTCTCAGCCAGCGAGCTCACTCCACCGGGAAGAAGCCATAGAAATGGGAAAGAATCTAAGGAGGTAAAATGAGGAAATCAACATGATATGCTCAGCCCAGAACCTGGGATCTGATAAAGGCTCAGTAAATAGCAGCTTTAAACAACATGTTCAGTCTGGCTTGGTTTACTCATTCTCTCATGCAACTATTTATTTTATTTTTTATTTTAGTTTTTTTGGAGACAGGGTCTCGCTTTGTCGCCAGAGAGTACAGTGGTGCCATCATAGCTCACTGTAGCCTCCAACTCCTGAGCACAATCTATCCTTCGGTCTCAGTGGCCCCCGGCCCCAGTAGCTGGGACTATAGGTGTGTACCCCCATGCCCAACTAATGTTTTTAAATTTTTTGTAGAGATGGGATCTTGCTATGCTGTCCATGCTGGTCTCGAGCTCCTGGCCTCAAACGATCCTCTTGCCTGGGCCTCACAAAGTGCCAGGATTACAAGCATGAGCCACTGCGCTTGGCCTTCATGCAACTATTGAGCTATGTGCAGAGTTTGTGCCAGCTACTAGAGAGGATACAAGAAAGCATTAGATCTCAAGTGCTTAACTAACTGTATGTTTTGCTGCTGCAGCTGCTCAAACTATTTCTCACTCCTGGCGAATATTTAGTAATTGGATACTACACACCAGGAACTCATGTCTGCTCCTTGTGTGTATTATCTCACTTAATCCTCAAAACTATGCTAAGAAGTGGTTATTATTAGAATCCTGCTTTGCACTTGTGGAATCTGAGACTGTTGAAGTGTCTTGCTCACTGACACACCGAGGTTAAGTGCAGGGCAAGACTAGATAGAGCCCCTCTCATGGGTTAAATAGCAAAGCATACTGATGGGAGATGACCAGATTTGTCCCTCAGCAATGACTTTAAGTAGTCCATCACACACCATAGGCAACAAGGGCTGGGAGGTCCCCAGGGGTGGCTTTGGAGTCCTGCAGCCTTGCTATAAGCACAAGGGAAATGCAGGTGAGCTGGCAAATACGTAGGTCTTTAGGACATTTTCTGAACCGTTTGGATGTGACTTCACTTCCCTATAGAGGACATAAACTCAGAAGACATAGAAGAGTTCTAGGGGTGGGAATGAAAGGAAATTAGGCATAAATTCAAGGGGCAAAGGGCCAGTTTTATTTTTTGATTTTTTGAGACATAGTCTCACTTTGTTGCCCAGGCTAGAGTGAGTGCCGTGGCATCAGCCTAGCTCACAGCAATCTCAATCTCCTGGGCTCAAGCGATCCTACTGCCTCAGCTTCCCAAGTAGATGGGACTACAGGCATGCGCCACCATGCCTGGCTAATTTTTTGTATATATATTTTTAGTTGGTCAATTAATTTCTTTCTATTTTTAGTAGAGACGGGACTCGCTCTTGCTCAGGCTGGTTTCAAACTCCTGACCTCAAGTGATCCGCCCTCCTCAGCCTCCCAGAGTGCTAGGATTACAGGCGTGAGCCACCATGCCCAGCCAGGTCCAGTTTTAAAGCAGCCTGTGCTGCTCAATGTTGAACTCACCAAGAGCTTGTAGGTTTTGGGTCACATGGTTGCTTGGTGGTCCCCTTAGTAAGACTTTTGTATCCTTTCTCAAGGGCAGGGCCCCTCGTCTTCCTCTGATGTCCCCCCAGCCAGTCTCTAGCCCTGCTGTGTCCAGGAGGGACCATGTGGTCAGTGCAGCCCTGTTGCTTATGTGGGACCCAACAGAAGGCTCCCCGAACAGCTCTCTCAGCTGCCTGGGACCTGCATGTCCCTCTTACTGTTGTATCACCAGAATCCACTCTTCTCCCTGGCTGTTGGGGCATGTGTGTGTGTGTGTGTGTGTGTGTGTATGTGTGTTGGGGGGGGGGTTGTCACTCCCAGAGCAGAAATAGTAGTGGTCACATTGTCTGGGAAATAATTACTTTCCATTAGTGAGGTTTCACGGGCCACCCTCCCTGCCCAATTTTCAATAATGTTGCTAACAAGCCAGAGAGGAGCTAACATAATTCACATTCCACAGTTATGAAAGTGAGCAGGATGGGTGTGAGAAGACACACACCCTTTCAGGATGGCAGCTCGAGGTTGAAAAAAAGTACAAACCAACAAGGGCACAGAGGAAAGGGGACTAACATGTCACTACTTACTGTGGTCTTAGATTGGGCTTCCCAAGAAGCAACCATGGGACTGGGATTTGAGAGCAAATGGTTTAATTGGGTAGGTGATGATAGAATGCACCAGAAGGAGAGCGGGGAGGTTGACAGGGAAGGAAAGGCAGCTGGTCACCACTGCAGGAAACTGGAGTCTTAGAACACGTGCCTCCAAAGAGGTGGCTGGGGTATTTGGACACCAACTCCCACCAGCCGTTGGTTGAGGGTCCTAGCACACCTTGAGTTTGCCTTGTCATGGGAGGTTATGGCAACCGTTCATGGCCAGAGAAGCTCATGGAAAAAGAGATAGAGATGCTAACAGGTGGAGACCTGCTCAGAAATGGTGCATAGCCAAACAGTATGGCTGGGGCACCGACACTGTCTGCTACAGTGTGGGAACCGATGCCTCCTGGATGACAATTGTAACCTGATAATGCAGGTGACATTGTCCACACTAGAGAGGTTGGGGAGCCAAGGGTCACAACATTCCCATGCTTCTCAGCTAGAATGTTTGTTATTCCTTATAACGCAGCGTGTTTCAGTATCCCTGGCTTCCCCCACTAAATACCAGTGGCATTCCCTATCCCCGTCATTGTGACAACTAATTAGCCATCCAAATTGAAAAAAAAAATGCACCCCCCCAATACTGGGTGGAGTGGATCTTCCTTTAAGTTGCTTCACATTCTACCTTAGGGTCATATTTATTGATTAGATTGAGAAGGAGCTGATCTGGCGACATAATTCTTGGAGCACACTTTGCTTCTGTGAAATGGGCATTCTTAAACAGAACTCATGGGGGCACTGGAGGATTAAGTAGCAAACATGCGTAGCACCATGATGGCAGAAAGTAAGTGCTCAGACAATGTTAGTGTGACCACTGGCTGAGGCGCAGGCGTCTTTCTCAGCAGTGCGTTTCTTACCGACTCCTCATGTCTCCCCCTTCTCTCTTTTTCCCTATTTCCTAACCAAACCCCCACACCCCTCTGACCATCTGACCTCTTTGAAACCTTCAGGGCAGAGGAAAGAACTGTTTCCTGGGTCTCTGGCCTCACAAAACAGCATCTGGTCAGGCCAGAGTCATCTCTACACCAAGGCTGGAGCAGGCCAGAGCAGAAAGGCCAGGTGTTGGGCAGTTACCACGCTGATGGCTGCGACTCAACCCTCAGCGTTAGGGAGTGTTATGTGGGTGCGTTCAGGGGAGCCGGAAGCTCAGTGCACACAACACATGCACGCCAAGCCATCCATCCGCACATGCGTTAACAGCAATGCCTAAGTAACACAGCCTTCACAAGCTTGCACCCAGGTTCGTGTTTTCTTTGCTGTGAGGGCAGGTCTTTTATAAGCCTTCAGCAGTGTTTGGTGATTTCTGTAATACCAGAACCTGCTCTACTGACAAACCCATCGCAGTGTGTGCCAACTCCAGCAATTTCCCTCTCTTCAAGCTTCTTCACCTAGATGGGCTTAGGTTATAATTAAGGGGTGCGTGGGGAAAGGGGAGCCATGTGATGGGGTGGAGCCCAGGGCCTAATGGCCACTTAATATCTGCTTGTGGACGGATGAAGGTCCGGAAGGATGGTGACTACTTTGTCCAACACAGTAATCCCAGTTTGCACCCTCCCCAGCACTTTCTCAGTGACTGTGTGGCGCGTGGTTGGGGTGAGACTCAGTCCCACTGACTGTTGCCTGGGTTGGGCCTGTGTGCGTGGTCAGTGGGTGTGTGGGGCGTGTCAATGTTATGAGCTGATTATGAACTGATTATAAGTAGAGGAATATCATTCTGTTTTAGTGCTCCGGGGACTAGTCCAGGGTCATTCCCAACTCTGTACTGCCCACATCCTAGGACAGGTGAAGGAGGAGCAAGATCAACATTAGCATAGTTGTTTTTGTGTGTGGGATAGTGGGAGCTAAGGGTGAATGAATTTGGTCTCTTCACAGTGACATGTATCAACCTCAGAAGTAGGATTCAGCCTCAGTAATTCACCCAGAAGACAAAGCTTTATTTGTGTTATGCATCTTTGCATGACAGTAATAATTAATAGTACTAGTAGGATTTAACATGGGCCCACCCTGCGGCAGGGGCCATGAGCACATCATTCTGTTCTTCACCACAACCCCATGCTGGTATTCGTATTCCCATTTTACAGATAAGGAAACAAACCTAAAGAGATCAAGGATTTGACTGATAAGGCCACAGAACTAGTAAGAAACACACTTGGGATTAGAATTATCTTTTGAACTCCTAAGTCTTGGCACTGTTGACATTTGGGGACAGAAAATTCTCTGTTGTGTTGCTGTCCTGCACACTGTAGGATGTTAGCAGCACCCCTGACCTCCACCCACTAGATGCCAGTAGTAATTTTCCCACCCCACTGATTGCAAAAACCAAAAATATCTCTCTCTAGATACTGCCCAGGTTGAGAACCACCAACCTAGTCCTTTCCATGGGAAAACTTCCATTTCATGCTTCTAAAAAGAGCAAGGTTTGAGGGTGGCCTTCAGCCCCTAACTCTGGGCAACATCCAAGGTTCGATCTTCTGGTTTCCCTTTCAGCCTCTCTCTTCAATGGCCCATCTGTTCATCAGTCCTGTGTCTACTCCTTCATTCATTCATTCACCCATTTAATCAATCACTATTGAGTACCCACCCTGCCCCAGGAGACATACAAATAAACAACAAAATCTCCTGCCCTTGTGGAGCTTATATTCCAGTGAAGAGAAAGCACTTAATGTATGTTGGCACCTGTGCTGCACTAACTCATTTCATACTCACAGCAACTACTGCTATTTTCATTTTATAGGTGCTCAGTCTGAGACAGCGAGAGGGTAAATAACTGCTGAAGCTCACACAGCTGGGATGCAGTGGAGCTGAGTGTTAAACGCAGGCTGTTGGGCTCCAGACCTGTGCACCTGACCACTGTACTCTCCTGCCTCTCCAACCTGGCTCTTTATGCCATCGGCCCCTTCCACCTTCTTTGGATATTGCCACCTATCTATCCTGGTGTCGTTTCAGACATGGGTAAATCTAAACTTGCCATCTTTTCCCCCAAATTATCTGTCTACCTTATCTCTCATCATTCTTCTCATCAACCAGGCTCAAAACCTTGGTGCCTTTTTGGAATCATGACTGTCTCCATTCCCTATAGCATCACATTCCCAAGACCTGGTAGTTTTAAAGTTAAATCTCTCATCTTCATCTCAGTGAGACGAGCCTATTTTATCATCTTTTTATAGATGAGGCAACACAGGATCCGAGAAATGAAGATCACACAGCTACTAGAGGTGACAACTTACTCATTTCTTCTGATCCACTTTGCACAATGAACAAATCATTTCGTGCAAGAAGTCTTGTCTTGGCAGCTGCTTCAAGAGCTCCTAGAAGGTAAGGCCACGACAAATGCCATGTCTGTGTCTCTTACTTACACAGACTCTACCCCTTGTGTTGACTCAAAGAACTGGAGCTATGAAGGCCACAGCTGGAAGGATGTAAGCTAGCACCCTGAGAATTAATGCTCTGAAGCTCCACCAGATGGCAGTGTTTTCTCCATGAAAGAGGACATTCCAAAGCCAAAGCGCGAGTGAATCCCAGAGGCTAGATTTAGAGTGACATGCAGCACTTTCTCTCACAACTCATTGACCAAAACTAGTCACCTGACCCCCTTGCCCACAGAGGGGCAGGAAGCACAATCTCATCCTGTACTTGGAAGACAAAGAGCCGACCTATTCTGTGAACTGCACTAATAAGGATCACAACGGTCACCCCTGAGTTGGTCAGAGCAGCGGCTTGCAGGCGGGGCATGCCGGAGAACTGAATAGGGATAGCTCCAGATGATGGAAGAGGGATGATTCCAGAGCCCTCACCAGGGAACCCCAAATCAGACCCCGAGCTCTGTTTCAACAGGTGCCCAGGTGATTCTGATGCTCCACACACCAGGATTTGGACTCCGCCGGTTGGCAGCTCTCCTATCTGGAATATAAAGGGTGCTTGCTGTATCAGTTTCCCAGGGCTGCCCTAACAAATTACCTCCAACTTGGTGGCTTCAAACAGTAGAAATGTATTCTCTTCCTGTTCGGGATGCTGGGAGTCCAAACTCAAAATGTTGGCAGGAGTGGGTCTTTCTGGAGGCTCTGAGGGAGAAGCCACCGCGCCTCTCCTGGCTTCCGGCATCCCTGGCGCCCCTTGGCTTGTAGCCGGGTTGCTCCGTCTTCGCCCGCCGCCGCCTCTGAGCGTCTGTGGGCCTGTCTCATTCTGTCTGTTATGAGGGCACTTGTCACTGGATTTAGGGCCCACCTGGGTAATCCAAGGATGATCTCATGCTAAAGTCCTTAACTTCATTACATCTGCAAAGACCCTTTTTCCGAATAAGGTCACACTGGGGGAACACACCTTTTTCGGGGCGCCAATCACCTGTACGCGCTCGCGTTGTGGCGGAACCCAGGCTGCCCGCGCCGCGTGCGCAGCCGGAGCGGGGCCGAGGCCTCGCCAGCAGGGGGCAGGCTAAGCCGTGCTTTCCGCCGCCGCCCCGCGACATTCCGCCGCCGCCAGTGCGCCGCGCTCCGCCGGCCGTGGGCGCCCGGGACGGCCTGTCTCCTCCCCGTTGTCCCACGGAAAGCAGTGGCATTGCTCGCTGAGAGAACACCTCCGCTTGCACCCGCGCTCTGAAGCCATCGGGGGAGCTCACCCGGCGTTTCAAGGGCCTCAGGCCTGCCCAGGCCCCGCACGTTGGCGGCGCCCCCTGAGGGGAGGGCTGTGTTCTTGAAAACGCCCAAGGTTGGAGAATTCCAGGTGGATGGTCATGGGACATTGTGAGGAAAATAGGTGTGGGCATTCAGGTAATCAGATGAACGCTTATTTTTATATTCTCTAAAAGATGACAGTAATGACAGCACATTAAGTAGAACACCTCAATGTCATTTGACACATCTTGAATAATAATAATAATGGCTCCTCAACAATTATTTTCCGTTTAAGTAATTCCTTTGCTCTCCAGAAGCATTTTAGCACACTCAATGGGATATTACACTTTCATCCTGCTTGGTTCTTGAGACGACACCTGGGAAGGGGCACAGTCCTTTCTGTGTGCGGTTTGCCATTCAGGATTGATGTGTTTGAAATTTTAAAACACGGGTCTCCATGTCACCCTCTCCGAGTCATCACCTGGGGTGACCTGTGGTTTCTCTACTCGGGTGGCTGCCGAGAGGCAAGTGGAAGTATACCTGAGGGGACCTGAGTTTGTCTCAGCAGGTTCACAGCAGCAGGGTGGGATTGCTAGGAGCTCGGTGGTCTGCTCTGGCCTTCTGGTCAGCCTGGCCCAGTGATGCAGCTGTCAGCTGTGTGGTCACCCTCTCAGAGAGCCCAGCCCAGACAACCACAGCCTGCATCTCCTTTTCATTGCACTTGCCGGGATTTCAATCAGTGGCCAGCTGGCTGTTTGCACGTTTAATTGGTTTCATGTTTGGCATTTTCCATCCTAGAATGTAAGCTACCTGAGAGTGAGAGCCTGTCTGGTCCTCTCCTGCTTCCCGGTGCCTTGCACACATCTAGGACTGAGCAGGTCTTTGCAAAATGTCCTTAGAAAGAATGAGTGTCCACAGGTTGTGCCTGGAGTTGACCTTCCCGGAGACCTGCCTCTGGGGCATATGCAGAAATGTTTTCCTTGAGGCAAAGAAAATTCTCTGGTTATTACTGTTAGGGTTTCTTTTTGACCTGGGGACTTTTCAGAGCCTTCAATATGCAGATACGAATCATAATCACTGAGAGGGGAATTTAGTGTGGAATATTCTCCAAAATATTGACTTTCTGTCTTGACTGTCTGGAGCTGGTTTTCCAAAGAGGGTTTCAGGCAGGCCCAGGTTCTAGACTCTGCATGGTTGTGCCAGCCAGTGAGGGCTCTCTACTGGCCAGGGGACCCTTTTCCCTGCCCTGCCAAAGAGCAGTGGCACAAATTCTAAGCAGAGTCCTGAACTCTGTGTTCTAAGTCCAGCGTGGTTATCTCTAAGCTTTTTCACTGTGAGCAAGTCACTTCTGCTCTTTGGGCCTGGTTTCCTCACTTAATACATTTAATCGACAAATGTTTATTGAGTGGCTGTCATATGCCTGGCACACTGCTGGGAATTGGAGGTGAAATAGTGAGCAATAAAGACAGTCCTGCCCTCCTGGAGCTCACCGTGTAGTCAGGAAGAAAGTGTTACCAAACAACCCACATACAGGTATAAAATGCAACCGTGACAAGTTCTGTGGAGGGCCAATCACAAAAAGCATATGAGATCCTGCGATGGGAGGACTTGCCCTAGTGAGGGTGGAGGTCGAGGCAGAGAAGGCTGTGGCGTTGGGGTCTGAAGGAAGGGAAGAGCATCCCAAGCACAGGATACTTCACGGCTCGGGCACTGTGGTGGGAGTATTTGTGGCAAAGGTGGGAGCTTCTGGGGCCTGTGGGGCTGGAGGAGGGTGGGAGCAGTCTGCGGAGGACCTCATGGGCCATGGCAGGGGGCCTGGACTTTACCCTGAGAGCTGTGGGAAGCCACTGATGTGTCTGAACTTTGTGAGCGCAGGTGTGGACAGCACAAAGCTGACACATGACCAGATTTGCATTTTGAAAAAGCACCCTACTGGAAACAGATTGGAAAAGGACCAGAGTGGGCAGTGGTGGGCTGGACAGGAGGCTAGTGTCACCATTCGGAGGGGAAATGGTGGTCATGGAGAATCAGCCCATGCATATTTACTGAGCACCTACTACATGCCAAGTATTGCTCAGTGAGCAGGATAAGCAAAGGTCCCTATCCTCGTGGAGCTGACATTTTAGTGAGGAGGGAGACAGACAGCAAGTATAATAAATAAGTAAACTAGTATGTTGGAAAGTATTAAGTGTATTGGAAAAAGAAAAAGAAATTGAAGAATAAGTGAGACTGGGATGGGGGTGGGTGATGGCAGAGATTCTAAGGAGGTGAAAATAGCAGTGCTCTGTGATGGAGCATTGTGTTGGGGGGATTAAGCGGGAGAGAGGTATCAAGGCCAACTCTTAGATTTTTGGTTTGTGCAACTGTGGCATGGTTTTTAAAAAAAGTGTATTAGACCAAACATTACTTGTCTTTCTGATTCTGTAGTCCTGTGGGCTCGGAGACAGTGTCCTGTCCCTTCAGTGGCTGCAGGTGGGCGTGTAATCTGACTCCACATCCCCAGAAGACTTCCTGCTTTAGGAAGCCCCTGTCCTAGATTTACCATATAAGGATGTGGGTTCCCCTGCTCTCTGTGTGTGGCAGGGTCATGCTGTGGTCCACTGGGGTTCCTGCTGCATCTCCATCAAACCCTCTCCCTGGGGTTGACAGCATCTGCCCTGAGAGTGTGCTTGTTCTTGAGGGCTCGATAAACACACAGTATTGCTGCTGCACACTGCTGCCAGCATCCTCCCTGCAGCCTGCCCTTGCCACTTCCTCCAGCCTGCTGGATGTCATCTGTCTCCTGGCTGGTGACCAGGGAGTAAGATGCCTGTGCAGTAGATTTCTTGAGTTGGAAACTGGAATTTGTGAGCTTTAGTTGTGGAACTCCAAGGTCTGCATATTCCTAGGGTACTGGGCCTTCTCATGGGTTGTCATTTCTAGTGGGATCCCAGTGACACAAGGGCTGGGGTTGGCTGACCCTGAGACCCAAGTCTGAACAGTCCCTGCTGTTCTCTCTCTAGAGAAAGGCCGATGCTTCCTGTCACGCTCCTCTCCGGCAGATGCCTAGTGTGGACAAAGGAAGATGACGGAATAAAACCATAATTAACATGTATCAAATGCTTCCGATGTGCTGAAAAACTTCCCGTGGATTATTTCATTTAAACCTCAGAGCAACTCTATGAGGTAAGTGCTATTAGCATCATCTTTCTCATTTTAGAGGTGACGTAATGAGGCTTGGAGAGTTTGTACTAGCTGCCCAAGGTCACAGAGCCAGCGAAGTGCTGAGCTGGGTCCACACTCAGGCCAGCCCTTGCTCTGAACCATGGGCCTCCAGCAGCTGATGGCTCACACAGAGGTCACCCAACAGGGGATCCCAGTGTTTGGACTCAGTCCTGACTTTGTACTGCTTCATGCTGCAATTTGGAGGAAGTCCATCTGTTCATTCATTGATTTACCAAATATTGATCAAGTGCCTTCTCTGCAAGGGCTGAGGGCACAGTGAAGTGATGTCATCTTGGAAAGACTCACAGTCTGGCCACTGAGACAGACACCTAAGCACATTATCTAGGTTGCAGAGGGAAAGGTGCTTTATGGAGCAGGAGAGGAGAAGGTGACAATGCTTGTCTGGTGTAGGGGCGGCGGGTCTGGGAAGAAGACGTGGCCTTTGCTTAGGAGAAAGGCATTTTCCAAGGCTTTCCAGGCAGACAGAACCGGGGATGGGGGGGCAGAGATATGAAATCACGAGCATACCCATAGTGTTTCAGGGACTTCAGGCTGGCTCTGTGTTTAGAGCAGAATTTCACAATGTGCGGACCTTGGGCCACCTATATTAGAACCCCCTGAAGTGTGTGCACACTCCGGGCTGCACCCTAGACCCACTGAATCAGGATCCGTAGCTGTCGGGGCCCAGAAACCTGCATTTCCCCAATGCCGCAGGGCACTGCGATGTGCACTGAAGTTTGGGGCAGGCCACGAGAAGCTGGGCAGCAGCCAGTTTTGGCTTTGTAACAGGGTCAGCAAGCTCTTGCTCGGGAGGGTCACATAGTAAATATTTTAGGCTTTGTGTGCTAAGAGGATGTTGAGGATTCATGTAGGTCCTTACATAATCATGTAAAATGTGACCATTTAAAAATATAAAAGCAGGTGGTGGACTGGACTTGGCCTACTTTAGTTTGACCTTAGCCTGCCCTCTCCTGGTTTAGAAAGTTAGCTGTGTGGACTGTTGTGGGTGTCAGTAAAGAGAGAGAAACTGTCACATCCAGGTAGGCAACGGGAAGGTCTGAAGGCTCATGTCCTCAGAGGGGCAGAGGTTGAGAAAGCTGTCAGTGGAAGGAAGGACAAGACTGGCTAAGAGTCTGGACAGGAAGGCAGGCGGCAGAGGGGGGAGGTGACCAGACTGGCTTGAACACTTTTGTGGGTGGGGATGTCACTAGTTTACTGAAGCAGTCTATGTAATGATAGGTTCTGTCCTGAGCGCTGGCCCAGGTGTGTGCAGGTACCGCCCCTTTGGCGGCTTTGCTTAACACTGGGAGTTCAGCTGCTCATAGCCCACCTCAGGAGCTCCCTAAACTCATCCTAGCCTATTTCATGTCCAGGTTTTCCTTGATTGTTGGGGACATGAGAAAATTAAGGACAATGTGATGGCTTCTTTTAAAGCTAAGTTTTTTTTTAATGGAAGGAATTGTTCTTTATTCAGAAGGAATTACCTTCCTCCCTTTTAAATTATTGAAATATCCTTTCTTTCATGAAATGGTGGTAATGATAGATGATAGTTTTTTCTACTGACCCCCTCAGAAAAATGAATGTCGAAAACCCTAAATGAGTGCCCTCCCTGGTATTTTTGAAAATCTTATTGATCCATGAAATCTAAAAGTTTCTAAGCCTGAGTTTCATCACCAAATGTGGATGATAACACCACTTCTACAGAGCTTTGTATAGATTAATCGAGATACTGCAGGCAGGCACAATGTCTGGGATATATACTAAGCACTCTTATTAGCTACACAGTTGGCTGACCCTATTTTGAGAGTTCAGAGGAGGACAGGCATCTGAAACGTCACAAATAATCTCTCTACCAAGGCTGCGGTCTGCCAAGTCCCCCACTCTCTCTCCCACTCACTTTCTGGATCCCTCGAAGTTAGTTGTTAAAAGGAGTAAGGAAATAAACTCTTCATGCATCCCTTCATTCCTCTGTTTGATCAATTTCACAATTCTTTCTGTGTATCTAACATGTGCTGGAGCTGAGTATACAGAGATACTGGTACAAAGCTCCCATGTCGCTTGACAGACAGACACATGGGCCAACAGAAACCACTCGATGCGGTCGACACTGTAATAAAGGCAGCTACAAAGACATCCAGTGAAATAAATTTTTATACAAACTCTGGATACTGCTGTAAAACCGCATGCCTTTAATCCTGAGCTTCCCAGCAACCATGGGGTAAAGGAAAACATGTTCCTAGTGTCCAATATGATATTTTCCAAACTTCTGTCATTCTTGAACAACTGTCACATTTTTGCCTTTCCTGTGGCTCTACCAAAATTGTTACTTACTTGACACTTTCTCAAATCAATGCTATTATTTCATTTAATGAAATTAAGAAGATAACTTGATATTTTCATAAATGGAAAACCATCATCACTAACCACAAATAGAGGGTAATTACATCAATAAGTACATAATCATTAAAATAAAGAATTCTTGTCTGTGAATATCACTAAAATAATCTAAAATTACTCTATCTTCTGCTTATGATATGCCAACTGCCCTTGGGTAATAAAATGATGTATATAAGGTCAACTGAAGCCTAACTTATTTCCTGGCATGAAATTCAAGAAAATATTAATATGTATTACAGAAGACACAGAAATTCCATTCAAATGAAGTTTCTTATGAATCCCTATAAAAGTTAAGGGCATAGCATTAAATCAGAACGCACTGAATTCTTTTTTGTGGGAAGCTGAGGGAACAGCAGATAGTCTCTGATGATCTAACTCAGAAGTCTGCAAACTGTTTCTTTTTTTTTTATTTCAGCATATTATGGGGGTACAAATGTTTAGGTTACATGCAAACTGTTTCTGTTAAAGGGCCAGATAATAATGAGTTTATCCTTCGCAGGCCACACGGTCTTGGTGGCCACTTCTCCATTCTGACTTTGTATCAGGAAAGCAGCCACAGACAGCATGTAAGCAAATGGGTAGGACTGTATTTCAATACAACTTAACTTATGTATGGACAATGACATTTGAATTTCATGAAATTTTCATGTTACAAAATATTATTGTTATTATTACTTTCAACTATTTGAAAATGTAAAAACCATGTTATCTTCCAGGCTGTGCAGAAACAGGTAGTGGGCTGGATTTGAGCCCTGGGCCAGAATTTGCTGACTCCTGATCTAACAGAATCCTCAGTCAGGGCCTTTGAGAACCTAATGGGATGCAGAAGTGATATTTTCTTACATTGTTTTCTCTCTCCACCCCCAGTGCTGGAGGGTATACACAGACCTGCAGCAAGGTCTTATGGGGGTGGCAGCAGATTTTCTGGTTTCGAACTCTGTGCCTTTCCCCTTTCTAGATGCCGCCTCCCTAGTGGAGGAAGCATCTACTCTGTGCCAGTCTATCTGAATGAAGTGGCCATGTCTTGTTCCTTGGGGACGGGGTCAGTGTCCAAGGCAACGATGACCAGTATAGGGTGAGCATAAGAGGGGCCAGTGAGGTAGCCTGCATGTGGCTGCCCAGTAGGAATGCGCCATGCGGGATTGTGACAAACTGACCCGGATAGAATCTCTCTGGGGGAGTGGAGATGTGAGATGCAGACAGTAGTGGCTCAGGGAGCAATGGATCGCCACTTCCGAGAGGAAGCTGGGCAGCCTGGCTCTTTGAGCTGTTCCATCCCTAACCTGACGGGATTCTCATCCTTTTCACCTGCTCTTTGCCCAGAGGCCCTGTTAAAGCCACCACCACTTTTTCTAGTGTACAAATCAGGGTCATCATGGACACTCCTACTCCTCTACTCCCATTGCCTGCAATTCCCAAGTGCTATCTTTTTGACCTCCTAACTTCCTCCCAGCCTGTCCTCTTCTCCGTCTGCCTGGTGACCACCAGGTCTGCCTGCTATCCTCTTGCCCCCGAACCATTTCAACAGCGCCCACTGGTCTCTCAGCTTCCTCTCTAGCCATCCTCTAATCTGTTTACCACACGGCTCCCAGAGGACATTTTTTAAATTAAACTTTTTACTTTGGGATAATTGTAGATGCACATCCAATATAGTAGCCATGTGCTACATGTGGCTACTTAAATTTAAATTAGTTAAGATTAAATAAAGTTAAAAATTCAGTTTTTCAATCCGACTAGTCACATTTCAAGTGCCCAATAGCCACATGTGGTTAGTGACTGCCATACTGGGCAACCCAGATGTGAATATTTTCATCACCACAGAAAGTCCTATTGGACAGTGTTAATCCAGAGGGAATTACTCCTCTCCATTCTCGGTCTACATGCTTTGGTGCAACTGACTCCACCGACAGATGCACAGATGAACACGTGCCCTACAACTGCCCAATCTTGGTATTGCACGTGACTCAAGTCATAATCAGCACAATGTTGGGACTTTGGCTTATGTGACCACAAAAAGGCATTCTCCCTTCCACTGATATGAACTTGAGGGTGGAGGAATTTAGGCTGGAGCTGCTGGCAGCCATTGTGTTCTGAAACAGACCCAGAGCATGAAGCCAACAGAAAGGAAAACAGAGCTGAGAAACTGGGTCTTGATGGTGCTTTTTGAATCTTTAGACTGAAATTGTGACTAAGGAGAGAATTTCAGATTCAGTGAGCACCCCCCAAAATTCCCTTTTTGCTTAAGCCTTTTGTTTCCCTCTTTTTTGCAGTGAAAGAATGCTGACTAAATACACAGAATGACATGCAAGTCACTTCCTCTCTTGCCCTCAGGTTCCCCATCTGTCAAATGAGGAGGTTGGAATAAGTAGCTCACTTTAGTTCTTCAAACATGTATTGAACATGCATTGGCAGGTGTTTGTGCTTAGCAAAAAGTGGTGACTTTGATCCAGTCCTTCCCCTAGAATTCATGAGTATAAACCTAACAGTAAAATGCTGGAAGTGCTTATGATTGAAGTGGACAAAATGCTCTAGGACCTTGGAGGATATCTTTGATTCCACCTTGGACAAGACATCACTGAGGAAGTCTCATGGAACCTGTGTCTTGAAAATGAGTAGGGGTCTTTCTAGCAGAAAAAGCAGGAGATGGCATTTTAGTTAAGAGAAGAGAAGAGTATGAAAAAAGTTCCAACTCAAGAAAGCTCATGGTGTGCTTGGGAAATAGTTCGTTATGCTCACAGCTCACAATATAAGAAGGGAAGGGATGGGCTACAGCCTAGGAGAGGCCAGTGAGGCCTGGTTGCCATGGCCATGCTTGAATGCCATGCTGGAGACTTTCCTGTCTCCTACAGGACAAATGCAAGCAGGGGAAAATGATGATCAGACTTGCATTTGGAAAGATCACCCTTGTGAACAAGGAAGACACATTGCTGAAGGGGAGACATGCAGGCAGAAGGGGCTGTTGGGAAGTTATTGCAATTCTTGCAATGAATAATGATGAGACTAAACCATGCATTCTAGAGTAATTTGCAGAGCATTATGTGCAGGATATACTGAATTAGCATATGGCAGGTGCTTAAAACATGTTTGTGGAGTAAACGTTGATGAGTGATTGGGAGCATATTGTGAGAGAGGATGGGTCCCTCACCTGAAGGTAGGGGCAGGGTGATGGGTGGAAGAGGGTAAAGAAGGAAGTTATTGGAGTGCCAAAGCCCACAGAGTCCAAATTAGGACACCAGTGACCTTTGCAAGTGCAATTTTAGTAGAGTGGCAGGGTGGGAAGCCAAGCTGCAGGGATCTGGGTAGAGGAGACAGCCAGTGTGATGGCTTCTTAAAGCAGACTGGGGCAGAGGGAAGAAGAACAGAGTAGAGAAAGGAGATGGTGCAACTTCTGGTTGTTTTCAAGCTCCTGTTTCCTCACTTCTTACTTCCTAACAGAACCCTAATTTTGTTAAGGTTTCCTCCCCACCCCAGCGAAACCCTCTGGACTCAGAGTCACAGGGATGGGTGCTATTTAATCTAAGCCAATCTCAGTAATCCCTTTCTTTTGGTTAATGGACTCCAGAACGTGAGATTAAGTCCATCAGTGCAGAGCGCTCCCCCGGTTGCTGATTTATTGTCCAGGGATGTGCACTTGACTTTATAGTCCATTCAGACTGATTGAGGGAATGGTTTTTCTGAATAAGGAAATGTGTGGCCTTGGCTGCTGTCGGCAACCATATAACCATCATGAGAGAAGCCAGTCTGAGGCAGAGAACTGAACACTGATCCTAACAGCCCCTGGAGACTGCCCCACATCTTGTCATCAATGTAAGATAATACATTTTATGATTGGTTTAAACCATTTCGTTTTCTGTTACATGCAGCTGAAAGCATCATTAATGGATATCAGAAGATTTTATTTTATTTTAGGGATAGGTATTCCTATGGAGGGTTAAGGGGGAAATATCAGAGAAAAGAAAGAGATTAAAGACACAATACAGAGAAAGGGGAGAGTGGGTGGATCAAATTCAGGAGAAGTGGGAATGATTGTACTCAAGACCATTAGCAGAGGAACTGGCTTGGAAAGAAATAAGGAAACTTCTTCCTCATGGAACAGAAAGGAAAGAGGTGTGAACATGTGAGTAAATCTGGAGGTGGAGGGGAGTTGGCAGAGTGATCTCTGAGGCCCCTTAGAACTCTCCTGCCTGCAACTGCTTCTCCTCTGGGCAAGGAGGTGAGTGGCTTCACTGACAGAGTCAAACATGCCAGGTGGCAAGTACAGAAGAGAAGGATCATTCTCCCTGGGGTAATCAGAGGCATCTCCAAGGGAGTGAGGGAATCTGAGTCGGGCCTCAAGGACATATGGAGTTGGGGTGAAGCGTGGAGGGGGACAGTGTCAGGCACTAAATTTCCATTAGCTCACTGAAAAGCCACGTCCCTGTGAAATGTGTTGGAGGGACAGGGAAGACCAGTCTGACTGCAGCAGAGAGTTCAAGATGTAAACAGTCAGTTTGGGATCAGGTCCCAGGGGCTCCATTTGCTAGTCTAGGATTAGTTACTTTAATGGGCTTCGATCAGTGCTTCTCAAACTTGAGTAAAGTAAAAAAAAAAATTCTTACACCGAATTTTGACTTAAAATCATAAAACTAAGCATAAAACTAAGTGTAAACTCTGTGATGGTTACTTTTTTGTGTCAATTTGAGTGGGCTAAGGGATGGCTAGGTAGCTGGTAAGATATTATTTTTAGGTGTATCTGTGAGGATGTTTCCAGAAGAGATTAGCATTTGAATCAGTAGATTGAGCAAAGAAAATTCACCCTCACCAGTCTGGATGAGAAGAGAAGGATCCTTCTCTTCTCCATCCAATTGGCTGAGGGCTGAGATAGAACGAAAAGGCAAAGGAATGGTGAATTCTCTCCTTCTCCTTGAGCTGAGACATCCATCCTCTCCTGACCTCAGACACTGGAGCTCCCAATTCCCGGGCCTTCCGGCTCCGGAACTTACCCCATGGCCCCATCTCCGGTTCTCAAGCTCTATCTGGGATTTTCACCATTGGTTCCCCCGGTTGTCCAACTTGCAGATCATGGATTGTGAGATTGTGGCCTCCATAATTGTATGAGCCAATTGCTATAATAAACCTCCTCTTAGATCTCTCTCTATATCCTATTGGCTCTGCTTCTCTGGACATCTGTGACTAATACACGCTCTTTATGCTTATGTCTTTTATATGAATCATAAAATCAAACTCAATTTACAAATTAAATACAAAAAGGCACCAAACTAATAAGATTCAACATTAAGTTAATGGATTAGATGATGTTTTGCTAAAACCACGTTGCTACTCGCAAGGCAAATAAAGCATTGACTGTTACTGAGAAAAGTGTGCTGGTAAGTGGCTCTTCAGGAAAAACCAGCCCTGATTTGTAAAATTTGCTGATTTCTGCGGTATACATACCCTCGCCATGGATCCCACCCGAATTGCTGTATTTAACAACGGGCTCTCAACTACCTGAAAATTCAATAATCGGCTCTCGTAGGCCAGGGCAGGCTGACTCCTGCACAGCACGGCTGCATAGCACGGGCTCGTCTGGACTCATCCTGCCTGTTTTATTGTGTGGAGTCGGATAACTCAGTTGTTCAATTTCTTTCCTAGTCCAATTCCTATGAAACCTATGTTGGTATGGGACACAGTGATGTGACATAATTTGACCTCCACTTAGATGAGCGCATCATTTACATATTAAATTAGTCACTATTGTTTTTTCATCAACCTAAGACAAATGACAAGTAGTCCTCACTACCCAAATATATTCAGTTCCAAAATCCATAGAGTGAGATTTAATTTAATTCATTTTGTTTTTTAAAATTCTTATTTATTTATTTTTTTAAGAGACGGGTCTCACTTTGTCTTTCAGGCTGGAGTGCAGTGGCCCGATCATAGCTCACTGCAGCCTTGAACTCCTGGGCTCCTGTGCTAGAATTACAGGTGTGAGCCACTGCAATAGAGTGAGATTTTATATAGCAAGGGATGCTAAATGATACAAAGCTATTTGGTTTCTGGTTTTTAGATTACAAATGCCAAGAGTACAGAAAGTAAGGAATATTAGCCACTGCTTAAAGAAAATTTGAATTTTATTCAACTCCTGAGTTCAAATAGGAAGTATTCAGATAGCAAGAGATAGCTATAGTCCTACTTGGTACCCCCAAAATTGTTAAAGTAAACATGAATTTTGAAATAGTGTGCCAGTATTTAGTTATGTAAGGGGGTCTTCTAGATTATTCAGGATATGCTTATATTAATTTTTAGATAATATTTTAAGTTAAAACTTAGGCATTTCTATCCACTAAGAATGCTTTTGGCTGCAAGTAACAGAAAACCCAGGGAAGAGTGGAGTAAACTTGGGATATTTATTACTTACTTACTTAACAAGTAGATATTAATACTTAATAACTTACCTAATAAGTAATAAATATTTATTTATTTACATATAAATAATATACATAACAAATATTTATTTATTATTTACTTACTCAATAAGATGTCCTGATGTAGACAGACTTCACATTGGTCTGTGCTATGCTTTGAATTTGTCTCCCAAAGTTCATGTGTTAGAAACATAATCCCCATTACAACAGTATGGAGATGTAGGACCTTTAATAGGTGATTTAGTCATGAGGGCTCTGGCTTCCTGAATAGATTTATGTCATTATCACAAGACTGGGCTTGTTAATGAGAGAGTAGGTTTGTTATAAAAGCAAGTTTGGCTCTCTCTTGCTCTCTCTCACTTATGTGATCCCTTCTGCCATGTTATGATGCAGCAAGAAGGCCCTCACCACATTCTGCTCCTTGATCTTCCTAGCCTCCAGGACCATGAGCCAAATAAACTTCTATTGTTTAGAAAGGACCTAGTCTGTGGTTTTCTGTTATAGCAACACAAAATGGACTAAGTCTGCTCTTTCAAAATGACATCAAGGATCCAGATTCTTCTGTCTTTATCATCCTAGACTGTTGGTGTTTTAGTCTGATTTGTATTGCCTCAAAGTAATAAAATAGCTGCTGTGGCTCCAGGTATTGTGTGGTTATCCATGAAAAAAATAAGCAGGAAGAGGCAACTCCAGACTTATCTGTCTCTTTAATTAAGAAAGTTTTTTTTATAATCCTGCAGCAGTTCACTAATCTCAATAACCAAAACTTGATCATCTGGCCACCTCTAGCTACCAGAGAGATTGAGAAATAAAAGCTCTCCAGACTCTATAGTGGAAGACAGCGAGGGGACAACAGGGGAAGGATGGGAATGACTATCCCATTAGCCAGTGAAGACAATCTCAGTGAAATTTGTAGGACCTCTGTGTATATGTTTGTGGAATACTCAATGCCTGGGGACCCAAGCTTGACAATCTGGCCTAGGCAACGACTAACAGTTCCAATCATTGGTGTTTTGGAAGCATCTACTGGGTGCTACGGGGGAGAGGAGTCCCAGGAAGGACACACGGGTGTGTACGTGCACACACACACACAGCCCCTGTCTTTGAAAGACTTGCTCTTCAATGTATTTGTGCACCTAGCTATAAACAAGGACTCCAGGGGAGCCCCTAGGATAATGCCACCTTTTGAGATAATCACTTACTGAGCTGAGGGGTTTACCAGTACCACACTGTGTGGAGCTAAGGTTTCAGGGTGTCTGGATTGTAAATGGAAAACTCCCGTCTTGTGAGTAGCTTCCTGTCTTTGAATCCTGAGCATTGATCCCATTTGGGAGGCAATGTCCAGCATCTTCTCACATTCAACGAGTGTATGTTGAGCCCCTCCTCTGTGCTAGGCATGGTGCTGGGCACTTGGGATGCAAGGGTCGGCAGGAAGCCAAGGCCCTCTGCTCAGTCCAGTGGGGGAGATAGATGCTAATCACAATCATAAACTGAGTATAAAGCATGAACTCTGATAACTGCTAAGGAGACAAAGTTAGCAGTGCTAGGAGACTGTGTAGCAGTGAGACCCTAACTCAGCCAGGTTAGGGAGAGGTTGGGGAGAGGGTTGAGGAAGGCTGGATCATGCATTTGAGTGCAGAAACTTGTCCACTGTTTCAAGATCATCAAAATTGAGGCTGCCTGCAGTCCCTGCACAAGATCATATTTTTGTTATTAATGCTATTTTTGTTATATATTATTATTGTCATTTTTCCCCGTAGTGAAATGGGTATGATAAGACAGCAGGAGACAGAACCAGTTCCTGGCTCTTACCCGGTCCCATTTATTCCCTGTGACGTGCAGTGCCGGCGGCTGCTGCTCGGACTGACTGGCGCTGTCTGCAATCCTGTGTCTGAAGGCAGGTCATTCGGCTGTCTACACAGCCCTGTGTCTGAAGGCAGGTCATTCAGCTGTCTACACAGTCCTGGGCTCATGGCCAGACTGGCGTATTCAATGACGGGCAGAAAGGTTTTTCACACAGCAAAGCCCTTTGGGAACAATCGGGAGACCATTCCGTGTTGGCTGGGAAGGGTGGCGGGAGTGGTGGCTTTGTGTGTATCTGTGGGGGTTTTTTTAGGGCAGAGTTGGGGGCTTGTGGTGATATCCAGTCACTGCTCTTACCTCATTTGGGATGTGGAGGGGTATTTTTCTATCTGTTCTCTTACAGAAACATGAAAAAATATAAATATGAATCCTAAAGAAAGCAGGACTTTTAGTAGAGGATTTTCAGACATATTTTCTTCTTTGTTGCAATCATTCGGCTCATCTCTAGGAGGTACCCACAGATTGTGGTGAGACCCTTAAAGTCTGCCTCCAGTGAGAAGGGAAAATCATTCCATAGAGGTGTCAGGGGGTCTCAGGCCTAAAACAGGCTTTTCCCCAGGGACTTTTGTAAGAGTTTTGCTGTCTGAGCAATGTGTCTGTAGAAATCTATGGCCATGGGCTACCTCTGCTGCCTGGTGGCCACTTGAGGTAGCACAGAAAAGACACCAAGGGCCCAATTTTCCTGGAATAAGACATTCCAATGACGAGACTGGGACATCTGTGAAATGCTGTGTTGGGGAGACACTGTTCTCTTTTGAATGGACTTGCAGCTGAGCTGCTCTGGAGACCATGGAGCCACGGGCGTGTGGTGCAAGCTACCACAGCTTGGGAATGATCCGGTGAAAATAAGGAACCCCTGGCACTGTGGGAGCTCCTGGTCACTTGGGACTGGGGCAATGGGAATCCCACTGGCCTAGGAGTTAGAAGATCTGGTTCTACAAGTCTCTGGGATCTCAGTGACTTTGCACAGTGCTGACACACAATAGGTGCTCAATAATGTTTGCAAAACCTCACTGATCTGTAAATAATGCCTGTCTGCTTATCTCCAAGAGTTTTGGTATAATGATATATATGGAAATGTTTAGAATTTAAAAGCGTCTATCTGAATTCTTATAGCAGTTATCCAAGCTCAGGACTATTGTTCCCATTCCTATAGGAGAGTTCACTGGGCCTCGGAGAGGTGAAATGACTCTCTCCAAGTCTCCTGCGCAGGGCAGAGCTGGGATTTGAATCATTCTTCTGTAGGAAAGCAGCTATTTCCAAGAGCCTGGCTTCAGGAGAGGGGGCATATAGAATCAGGGAGAGAGACCACCCAGGTAGGGACATCAAGAATTCAGAAGCTGGGGGCAGCTAGGAAGGAGCGGGGCAGGCCCCAGAAAAGTGTGGAGACTTGTTCTAACTAGCTGGGATGGGCATGAACACTGAGCACCTCCTCAAAGGCAATTTCTCCAAGCCACTGCCCTTATCCTCCACACCCTACCCCCAGCCCAGGGCTGGACCAGGCTGAACCACCCGGCCCCTGCCCCCCTCACCTCTGCTCTCATGGTCCTCACTTGGCCCTTCTGGTCGCAGCCTCCTGCCTTTACTGCTCCTGCTGAGTTCTGTCATATGAGCCCCCTAATTTAATAGGTTTGTCTCATTATTTTGATTAATCATATTAACTCATGTTAATTAAGAGAGAGATTTAACCAATGACAGAGGTTAATGAAATCAGCCCCTGTTCTTCTCTGGCTTTTTTGGGGGGCACTGGTGGGTGTGGGGGGGAAGAAGAGGGACAAATGGGAAATGGTGCCTCAGCGGGAAAAGCCCAGGAAGTCCAGGGAGCCTGCAGAGAAGGGGGGAGAAAGGTATCAGGGACACGATCAGTTACCAATCAGAGTTTCCTTCTAATTGAATGTCTGATTTTATTAATGATGGAATTTATAAAGGTCCTTAAGAAAAGAATTTAGTCAGTTCAGCAGTTAACTGTAAAAATTAATGCAGAGGATATAAGTTTAAAAGGCCATTTTATTTGTCTTCCTTTTTTTTTTTTTTCCTGGTGGTGGAGGATAGAGTTGGGCCCATCACCTCTGAGGTCTTTTCCATTCCTGGGCTCTCTTTATTTGGTGCAGAAGAAACAGATAAATGGTTCCAGGGCCTCTACCTGACACTGTTAGGGACAAAACCCCACTGCTGTCACCTTGAGGTCCCCTTTCCAGAGGAGGAAGCTGAGGCTCAGAGATGTTTGGTCACTTGTCCCAGACATCACAGCTTGAGAGCCAAGGACCTGGGATTCCCACCAGGCCCTCAACTCCCGTGCCAGGGAGGTTGCTAATGGCCATGAGCAGTGTTCCTCACAATTGACTTCCACAGCTGGGAGAAACCTCTGGGACCAGGGACACCTCTGTCTGATCACAGTGACTTTGGTTCTGGAGAGGAGCTGGGACATCCTGGCACAGACCCCACTGGACAGGACCTTCATCTGGGGAAGGGGGGAAGAGGGAGCAGCAGACATGGGAGCATAGTTCTTGCCAGGTTGGGGTTTCCAAAGCCGGCTTTGGCCCAGCTGACGAGTGCTTCTATCCCATCTTCCCAGTTGTCCTGGGGCCAGGGAGGCCTAGTGTTATGGGTTAAATTATATCTCCCCAAAAGATATGTTGAAGTCCTATCCCCTGGTACTTGCAAGTGTGACCTTATTTGTAAACAAGGTCTTTGTAGGTGTAGTCAAGTTGATGTCATATTGAATTAGGGTGAGGCTAATTCAATCCAATAGGACTGTTGTCCTCATAAAAGGAGGAGAAGAGACAGAGATGCAGATAGAAGGGGAGATGGCCATGTGCAGAGGAAGGCAGAGATTGGGGTGTTACAAGCCAAGGAATGCCTAGGGCTACAAGAAGCTGGAAGAGACAAGGAAAGGATCCCCCACTGGAGCTTTCAGAGAGAGCATAGCCCTGCTGACAACTTGACTTTGGACTTCTACCCTCTAGAACTGTGAGAGAATATGTAGTTGTTATTTTAAGCCAACCAGTTTATGGTACTTTGTTACAGCAGCACTAGCAAACTCATACGCCTGCGAAGACTTGACTGGTTCTGAAACTCCTTCACTTGCTGACTGATGCTGCTTCAGCTTAGATTTTGATCTCTGTTAAAATGCAGAATACGTTCTTTAGGCTCTTGTCTGTCCTTTACAGATAGTAGGAAGGAGAGTGTGATGTGCCTGACACTTCTCAGGGATTACCCAGGGAAAATGCAACCAATGATACAAATGCCAACCTGGACCCAAGCTTGCCCAGGGTAGCCCTGCCCATGCTTGCTTGAACACCTGCCTCTCAAACCTAGCCGTCTATTTCCTGGGCCAATAATCTCAGAGTACCTGTCCTGGGTGCTTTTTTCTCAGACACTTGGGATATGCATGAACTCTTCATGGCTTGTAAACTAATTCTTACTAGGGTCAAGGTCAATGGCTCCCTGGGTTTCCCATTACATATGAGAAGCTGCAGGGTCTGGTGTAGGGATTTCAGCCCTTCCCGCTGCTGCACTCGTGACAAACGTCACTAAGACATCTTACACACCTTCCTGCTAAGCCTGTGAGTAGCCTCAGAATTCAGTGCTCCAATTGATCAGAGTTGGTACTTCAAGATTCATTTATTCATTCAGTAAATGTTTATGGAGGGCCTACCAGTGGCAACCTTAGTGCCAGGCACCAGATGTACAGTGGTGAACAGACTATTATCCTATAGTCTGGAATAAACTTTTGGGGCCATTCCTGACTAAGTGCTAAGACCACTTACCTGGAATCAGAAACCCTTCCTACCACTTGGACAATGCACTTGTCTGGTGTCAGTTTCCCCATCTGTAAAATGAAGATTACAGAGCTAGATTACTTCTGTGGCTCTTTCCATCTCTAAATTCCAAACTCTTCACCTAAAAAGCAGGTTGAAGACCTGGTGTCTCAGTGAACACCCAAATCTCTACTAATTAGAACTTCAGGCAGTATAGTGGTCATTTTGGTAGGGGAGCCATTTGGGAATAGCAAAGGCCTTTGGTAAAGACCTTTGGTTGCATCTAGACAAGACAGTGCCTTCCCCACCTGGGGGTGAGCCCCCTGAATCAGCCAGGCATCCCCCTCATCTGTGCCCAGAGGAAACTGTGTGTGTGTAGAGGGCGGGCACTCCAGGGAGAAAGGAAAGTGAGTAGAGGCTTAGTGATAAGAATCTAGGAGGCACATCTGGTGAGCAGTAGGTAAGAAGACACACATTATTTGTGCAGGGTAGAGGCAGCAGACAGGAGTGGGCAGGTTTAGTCTGGGTTATAGCAGGCTTAGAATGCTGGGTCGAGGACTGCAAACTTTACCACATATGTAATGGGAAGGTTGTAAAGACTGAGTACTGCTTGGGGTTGGAGTGTCATGGTAAGGACCAGGCTTCAGGAAGATAATTTGCTGATCATGTGTATGGCTGCCAGGCAGAGACAGAGAAGGTAATACCTAGTAGGCTAAGGTGAGCAGGAATATGCGACAGAAATAAAAGGTATGGTGAAATTACCTGTATTTTGTGATCTTTCCCCCTTTCTTTATTTTCCAAGCAGGAATTATTCTTGTAAACTGTTGATTATCTTTTAAATAAATAAAACAGAGTTTTATAGTTGCCTAAACGCTGACCATTCCAGCAGTGTTCATCCCTTTCCATTGTTCTGAGTCTCCAGCTGGTATCATTTTCCTTCTGCCTGTACAAATTCTTTTGACTTTTCTTATATTATAGATTAGCTTTAATTTAGATGAAAGTCTTTATTTTCTCCTTCATTTTGAAGAATAGTTTCACTGGATATAGAAATCAAATTCTTGGTTGACTTTTTTTTTTTTCCAGCACTTTAAATACATCATGCCACTGACTTGCAGTGGATAAGAAGCCTGTAGTCATGCTCATCTCTCTTCTCCTCTACATAATAGACCTTTTTGTCCAGTTGGAAGCTAGCCGAGAAACGTTTTGCAACGTCTTCTGGATCCCTGTGTTGGGATTGGTAAAATTGGTGGGCCTCAGTCCTGACTATACATTCAGTCACCGGGATTTTTTTTTTTTTTTTTTTTGGTGTAAGAAGTAACAGTTTTATTGAAATTTTATTTATTTATTTAAAGTATTAAATTTTTTTTTATTTCATCATATAATGGGGGTACAAATATTGTTAGGGTTACATACATTGCCCCTACCACTCTTCCCCCCCAACATGCCAGAGCTCCAAGCGAGTCCAATCCCCAGGTGGCGCGCACGGCACACATTACGTAACTCTCCACTTCCTCCTCCCTCCCGCCTGCCCTCCATCAAACAAAAGATTTTTTTTTTATACTTTGGATACATTGTATAACTTTGCCTCTCCCTAAGAAGGGTTAGAGGTATGCCCTTCCCCCCGACAATGCTCCCCATGATGTGGGTCTTGCTCCCCCCCGAAACCCTGGTGAACACTACCACCATAGTTTTAAACAGTCAGTACCAATTTGATGGCGAGTAGATGTGGAGCCCATTTTCCATATCTTGTGTCGCTTCACTTTAAACCTCCAGGCTTTATTCTGACTTACTGGGCTTTCCACTAATGTCCTTTTCCTGTTCCAGGATTCAATTCAGAATCCCACATTGCATTGAGCATATTTGCTTTTCATACGCAGAAATTAAAAAAAACCCTTCACCCTTTTGTAAAGAATAAAACAAGAGCAAAAGTACAAATGAAACAACCACAAAAAAATACCCCGCAAATATTTCACTCAGCAAAGAAAGTATAATAATACCAGGTATTAAAAACTCAACACATGCCAGATGCTTTATGTAATTTAATTCTCACAACAACCCTGATTTTGCGGAGGAGAAAACTGAGGCTCAGGAAGGGGCAGTGACTTGCCCACAGTGACACAGCCGGAGGACAGGGGCAGAACTGTGGCCCCAGCCAGGTCTGCTGGCTCCTGGGTCTGCTTGTTGAATAATCTTTCTTCTCTCCATCACCGGAATCCTTGGACAACTTTGCCTAATGAAGAGAAATGTTCTGTATGCAATTTGGATCTGACCGCTGGACTTGGTGACAATTTATTTTGTGACTTCGCAGTACAAATGTAGTTCTTTTTTAGGAACAGTGGCTCTCAGAGGGCAGAGCCAGGAATTTTAATTGGGTGAGAGGCAGCAGCGAGTAGCAGAGTGAGCACCAAGTGGGAAGTCGGGAAGCACCTCTTTCAATCCTGACCTTGGGCAATAATAGTAATGCCAATTAATAATAATAATACTAATAATAGCCTCTACTTACTGATCTCTTATTATATGTATCAGGTGCTCCGTTAAGCAACTCGTGTGCATCACCTGACTTAATCTTCTCAGCAATCCTGTGAGGGAGGCATACATTGAGGAAACTGAGGCTGCAGGCAGGCATTGAGCAACATGCCTAAGGCCACACAAATAGGAAGAAGTACGTCCAGGACTGGAACCCGAACGGAGGGGTTCTGAAGCCTGTGCTTTTGCCACTTCGCCGTGATACTGTTACAAACAGGAATATGATGCAGACATGCAGAGTAGCTAATATTAATGTTCTACGTGGTGAACACTATTGCATTCACTTCATGCAATATATCACTGAGTCCGCACAATGACCCTAGGAAGTCAGTGTTATTATAATCTCCCTTTTCAAATGATGAAATTGACTTCTCGTTTGTTTGGGAAAGTGGTCATTTCCTTTCTGCTCTGTGGTTGTTCTCTGAGAGCTGTCACTTTCAGAAGAAGGGTTAGGCCAGGCATGGACTCAGGTAATGTAGGGGTGGGGACTGGCTTTTGACTAAGTCCCTCCCTTTCCTTGGCAGAGAGAAGATGGGGGGCCGCAGGAGCTTGGGGAGGCGGCTGGGCCAGCGCCCACCCGCACCTTCTCCGGAGGCTGGAGGCGCAGGCTGAGCTCCCCGGGGCGCGCCAGGCCTGGCTTGCATCGGGCCGGCCGGCCGCCTGCCTCCTTGGCAGAGCAGGCTGCAGCTCGAGGCTCCTGGACACTGCGTGGCTCGGTGAGCTGTGCAAGGAAGGGAGGCTCTGCCAACGTGTCACCGGCCAGCACCCCCGTGGACGCCATCTGGGACACACCGAGCTGAAGGGCCAGGGCTGAACATGACCGCCTCCTCCGCCCTATGGGCCACACCTTCCTGAGCGCCCCCGGGAACACTCAGCCCAGGAAAGGTATCTGAGCATCGGGGGACGGTGACATCTCAGTGGGGCCCCACAGAGCCCTATACTATGATAATAAGCACACTAATACCTGACATTTATTAAACCCGCGCCATGACTGGGCACTGTGCCAAATGTTTTATGCGTATTGTCTCCTTTAATCTACTCCTTACACACCCCCTACGTGGTAAGTACTATTATTATCCCTATTCCATAGGTGAGGAAACCGGAGCACAGAGAGGCTGAGGGATCTACCCAGCGTCACGCAGCCAGTAAGTTTCCAAGCCAAGGTTCAGATTCTGTTTTTTATTAAAGCCTGGCTGGCCGTCATGAGTCCCGGATTCTAGTCTCCGCCACTCTCTTGCCGATGAGTCATCCCACTCATCCCTTGCTCTTTCTGGTCCTCACTTTCTTCTGTATGATGCAGGACTTGGACCACGTTTTCAACATGAGCTCGCCAGGGTCCCAGGGTTCTGTCCTGAGTTCTGGTGTGAATGGGCAGGAGGTTTGGGGGGCTGGGGAGAAAGTGGGGCGTGTCAGACTTCCAACCTCTCACCTGCCTTTTCACCTGAGATCAAAGCTTCCCTTTGAGATGCTTCCTATGTCAGGGTTACCTGTGAGAGCTGGCTTACAAAAGGGGTCTGCTGCTTATGACAAGTGTGGACACCCGGCATTGCTGATCTGACATTCTTGCACCCTGAGAATGGAGAAAAATGAGCCTCGAAGAGGTTACGTGACTCCCATCTAAAGGGACTGAGCGAGTTAGTGACTTAGGCAGATAATATATTGGTTCAAACTGCAGGTTCTGGAGCCAGACACAACTGGGTTCAAATCCCAGTGGTGTTCTTGAGCAGAGTCAGCTCTTGGCTGGCTGGTGGACCAGGCCTGTTTTACTACCCCTAAGTGCTCTAAGTGGGATTATTTATGTCCTGAGTTAGTTCTGTGATAGAAGAACTCAGTGACTAGTCATCTTTCCTTCCCCTCGTCATTCCTAACCCAAACTCCCATCCAAAAGGGCACAGGGCGCCCAGATGTCTTTTGACCTGCCCGGTTATGATGCATGTACTAGGGAAACCCAGGGACTGTTCCCCATCAAGGACTATTTTGTGGTGACTTTCCATCTGGCACTCTCTTTTGGAATTCACGTCTAGTGGAGGAGTCTGCATTCATGGATAGGGACAGGGCTGTGCTTGCGACAAGATCACATAAAAAAAGAGACTGCATATCGGCTTCTTGGCCTTTAGGCTGAGATCAAGTGAAAAAGAGACTGTGTGTGATGCTTCGTAGCTGGGGCACCTTCACCCCTTGGTTCACATCTCTAGGCTTCAGGGTTAAAAAGTGGTGTTGGGGGTTTGATCGTCCACAGCTTCAAGATGGAATGTTTCAGTGACTCTGCACACCAGGAAATATGACCTCTCTCCTTGGCATCCAGATGTTTCCTTGAGAAGTTTTCTCCCTAAGTACAGAATCAGACAGAGACTTTGTGGAGTGAATGAGGACAGTTTTGAGCACTCCTGGCTTTGGGAAATTGGCGCGAAATGGTCTGACTTCAGGGCTTTCAAAGCACAGTCCTGAGGGAGGGACTGCCCTGACAAGCCAAGGCCAAGACAGAGAGAGAGAGAGAGAGAGAGAAGAAGAAGGAGGAGGAGAAGAAGAAGGAGGAGGAGGAGGAGGGGAGGAGGGGGAGGGGGAAGGGGAGGGGGAAGGGGAGGGGCTTTCGGTGTGGCCAGCACCTCCACAGTGGAGCACGAGGACTTCCCTGCAGGAGAGGCCTGGGCTCCTCTGAGTGTGGAAGCCGCCCTACAGTGGTGAGTGTGGGAAGGAGACCCCGAGGTGTTTGTCCTGCTCCGGCATGTGACAAGCTCTTCTGTCCTTTCCCGTAGAGGAGGAGTCGCCAGCTTGGTGGGTCAGATTCGAGAATGCTGATGGAGTCGTGTGCACTAGTGGGGCAGTGACTGGCTGTTAGAAGGTGACCCATGTTTTGGCTTCCCCCTCTCTGAAGCCCAAGTCATAAAAACCTCCGGCCCATTTCACAGTGGAGGCCCAGCCCTCTCCCCACCGCTGTCCTTGTCCTTGAGCCACACGCACTTTGGTCCCCGCACTTGGCCCATACCCTCCTGGCTTGTTAGGAGTGTGGTCAGTGCCCCACTCGCATCTCCTTGGCCCACCCTGGAGGTTGCTTTTGGAGCATTCATGTGTGTGCTGATGGCTTCCTGCACGTCCCTGTGCACGGTGCAGGCTGGAAGCCTAGGAGTTAATGCCTCGGGAGTGACCCTCAAGCAATAAGGGATGAGGGGGCAGACGAACCTCCCAGCTTCCTTGTCACCCAATGGGATAATCCTGAGGTGTGTTCTACTCAGCTACATCCTTTCACAACCTTCACTATAGTGCTTCGGGAGGCAAGGTGATTTTACTCCCATTTTACTGATGAAGAAACTGAGGCCTGGATAGGTTACTGACCTTTCCCAAAGTGGTAGAACGTAGGACTCCTGACTCCCCATTCACTATTCGTTTCTCAACAGGGTGCCTTGGTGTCTCGTAGGCTCCTGTCTGCCATCAGGAGAATACTGAGTCACACTGGCGAAAGACCAAGGAGGAAAGATACCTTTTGCCCTGTCTTTATTTTAGTTCTCAAGACTAGTGGTGGATTTGTTTAGGAAAAGCCTTTGATTAGAACTACTGATACTTGAATTGGGTCATGGGAGCAGGAAGGGATGCATAAGATTAAATATAAAATATATTATAAAATTATATATAGAATATGTACAGCAGGTTCTTGAGGATCATCATTTTGTTCAACATTGTTTCATTACAACTTTTTTTTCTTTTTTTGAGACAGACTCTCACTCTGTTGCCTGGGCTAGAGTGCCATGGCATCAGCCTAGCTCACAGCAACCTCAAACTCCTGGGCTCGAGTGATCCTCCTGCCTCAGCCTCCGGAGTAGCTGGGACTACAGGCATGCACCACCATGCCTGGCTAATTTTTTCTTTATATTTTTAGCTGTCTAATTAACTTCTTTCTATTTTTGGTAGAGACAGGATCTCGCTCTTGCTCAGGCTGGTCTCGAACTCCTGAGCTCAAACAGTCCACCAGCCTCGGCCTCCCAGAGTGCTACGATTACAGGCGTGAGCCACCGCGCCCGGCCCATTTCATTACAACTTAGATGAGAAAAAAATTGATTCCTGACCCAGGGCTACTGTCTGTGTGGCGTTTGCATGTTCTCCCCATATCTGCATGGGTTTCCTCCAGGGACTCTGGTTTCCTCACACGTCCCAGAGATGTGCACATTAGGGTCACTGGCGCGTCTAAATCGTCCCAGTCGGAGTGAGTATGGTACGTGTGAGAGTGTGCCCTGTGATGGAACAGTGTCCCACCCAGGGTTGGTTCCTGCCTTGCACTCTGAGCTGCCAGGACAGGTTCCGGTCACCCGTGACCCCAAACTGGAATAATTGGGCAAATAATGATCTCACTTGTTTTTATTAATCTTTCTTAAATATATGTACAGTTCACATTTATTTCAATGTTTACTAGTAGATGTATTTTGGTCTTTGTTTAAAAGTTTGGTGATGCTTTTGTGACCAGAAATGTGCCACAGGAATTTAACTCTTGTTTACAATGATTAACTTATGGTAAAATTGGTTTTGTTTTACGTTGTTTCGCTTAAAGTTGCTGTTTCCGAGAACCTATTGATGTTAAGCGAAGATTTACTGTATGTAAAATATAATATATAATAGGATCTAAAGGAAATAGAGGTGATCAGAGTCAGACTGTGCTAAAATGAGGAGTCCACGAGAACTTGCTGAGTTGGGAATGACAAATTGGAGGCAACGCTAATCAACTGATGGGGCTACCCAGGACGCAGAACTGAGCAAGTCCGTAAGGTCCTATCTAAAGTTTGAGAGAAATAGTTCAAGAATTGATTAGTGACGTCTGGTTTGGCACAAGGTAGGTGAATGCGGTTTATCTGCCACACGGTAAAGACAAGATCAGGAAGGCGAGGTCCAAGGCTAAGACAAGAAATAAGAAATATCCAAGAGTTGGAACCCACAGGCTAGAATTTGAGAGACGGTAAAGGTAGATCACCAGTGACAAAACAGTGCCCAAAGGTAGTGTTTAGTCTGGTGCTCAGGTGACTCAGCAACTCACCTGAATTACTACTGACTTAGCAAAAAACTACTTTTTTCTAAACTTTTCTCAAGATTCTATCATACTGCTTTGGAAACTCTATAACCTTGTAGATTGCAAAAACACTTTATTTTGCATAGCAGAAAGTTATAAGCAAAAGTTCTGAATCTTACCTCAAAATTTGCCTTTAACCTCTAGTCTTATAGCACTAAAATTGAGACTTTAGTCCCACTTAAACCTCAGTTTCCCCATATGCAAAATAAAGTTGTTGGGCCAAATCAGAATTTCTCAAAAAGCATTCAAAGAAACACTAGTTCTGTAGGATGGGAGCAGCTGTTATGTGGAATAACATAGGTTTTCATAATCAATTTCATTTGGAATGTTGCTAGATTGAAGACACATTTCTAACTGGAGGACTTCTCAGACCTTTTAATACAAGAATTCATCTCGAAGAGCCTCAGGTAAGCACTTACTTGAAAACAGAAAACACACCAAACAGAATAGTCTCTAAAGGTCTTTCAGCTTCAAAATGCTAGAATTCTTTATCAATTTCATTTGAGAATAGAGATATAAAGAGAAGCACAATCAATGATTGGCTCATTTTAGTTCTCTCTTGTAGACATGATATGGTGGTTGGTCTTTAACAACTGTGTTTAAGTGGCTCAAAGCAAGTGGCAACAATAGGGTCATTTCTTTAGTAGAGCATTAGACGATAAATCAATTGGATTGAAAACAGTTGGTTCTTAAGACTAGACCAGATTATTTCAGTTACTTTAATGATGTGACTGGTGATAAAACCAATTAGCAAAATTGACTGCAGTACGATGTTGCCTTGTTTTTTTTTTTTAAATGATCTTTGTCAGTATAGCTGCTATGTAGAAGGTTTTCCACCTGAGACTCGAGTAGCAAAAGCCTGTTTAGCATCCTAAGTGGCATTGTGGGTTTAGCTTTGCAGCGTTGCATGGGGTAAGGTTGCCATGATCCCATACCCACGGTCACAGTCCCTGCATGTGTAGTGAAGTTCCAGGTGCCTGACCTCTGTGGTTCTCCACACTGGGGAGATGTCCACCCCAGTGCAACTCCAGCTGCCTGTGCCTATTCTTCAGAGACAGACTGTCCCTTCAGATGAGGGGCTATCTTCTTTTTCTATTCAAAAGAGGCCACACCTGTTTGATCTACCTTTCTATAAGTCTGATCACGAATAACTTCAAACTTTCCATACTAACAGTTTTTTTGAAAGACAAATCAATTTCAGAGTCAGCATAGATATACAAGAATAGAAAATGCAAGGCCATCATCAGAATGATCTATGGCTTTAAAACAAACGTCCATGCTTGGCCCCACCCCTGGAGATTCTTGGTGAAGTAGATCTAAAGTGGGTGTAGGCATCTGTATTTTAAAAAACTCCCCAGATACAACCCACATGTCCATCAATAGGAGACAAGATACACAAAGTGTGGCTTATTTATGCAACAGAAAGCTAGCTACTCACCAATTAAAAATAAAAAGCTGTTGATATATACAGCAACATGGATGAATTTTCTAGACATCAGGTTAAATAAATAAAAAATAAAAGCCAGTGGCCAAAGAATATACTATGTAGAATCCCATTTATATGAAGTCTAAAAAAGGGCAAAACTATTATATGGTGTTAGAAATCAAAATTATAGTTTCTCCTAGAGGGGGAGTAGGATTGAAAACAAGGGGAGACAAGGGTATTTTTATCTGGGGGTGATAAAAAATGTTTTGTACCTTGTAAGTGATGGTCTACTCAGATGTGCACAGTTTCAAAACTTAACTGAACCCTTAAGAAATATGTGCATTTAATTGTATATAATTTATTCTTCATTTAAATAAAACAGCCTAATTCTCCATAAGACCCCAAGTTAGAATTCTCTACCTGAGCCAAGCAGGAGTCTAATGACATCAGCCTAGTCATGGCCTCAAGAAATGGGACGCTTCCCTGTTCTCTGCCTTACATCACACAATCTCCTGTTTTCATTTATCTTCCCTCTTCCGGGATTTCCCCCACAATTTCTCTGTATTTTGGATACGAAAGCCCCAGGGAACCCAACATACAACAAGCAGCTCAATAATAAATCCATATGTCTCAAGAAACTGTGCCCCTTTCCTCCCTCAATTTCAGCATCCACATCTGCATTCCTAGAAGGAGTTCCTTCCCTTCTAGGCCACCTGCAAGGGACATCACATTAATTGAGAACCTACTATGTGCCGGACCTTGTTGACTCCTTTACCAAGGCTATCTCTTTTTCTTTCCAAAATAATCCTGAGAAATAGATATTTTTTCTGCCCCACAACCATTTTCCAGATTATCATTCAATAAGAAAAGATAAAATAATGACCCAGAGGTGATGTTTTAGTTTGCTCTGACTGCCATAGAAAATACCATAAGCTGAGTGGCTTATAAACAACAGAAGTTTATTTCTCACAGTTCTGGAGGCTGAGAAGTCCAAGATCAAGGTGCAGCAGATTTGCTGTTGTTTCATGAGGGCCAGGTTATCAGTATCTTCTCCATTTGGCCTCACCTGGTGGAAGGAGCTAGCTCCTAGGGGTCTCTTTTACAAGAGCATGAATCTCATTTTGTCCTTATAACTCAATTGCCTCCTAAAAGGCCCCACCACCTAATACCATTACCTTGAGGGTTAGGATTTCAACATATAAATTTGTTTGGGGGAGGGGCAACGCAAACATTCAGAGCACAGCAGGCGACATTATGTTGATTAGTGGAGGAGGCAGGGTTAGAACAGTGATTGCAAAACCTCTTAAAACGTAAGACCCCTTTCCTTCCGGGGGCCTGAAGGGAGAGAGGCAGAGACAGGCCTTGGAGATACAGGTGAGCGTAAAAGGGGCGAAGGGCCTCCCTTGACATGTGTTTCCTGCCCGGTGTCCAGAATTCAAACCAGCCAGCCCCCCACACCCAGGCAGTTCCATGTTCTCTGGCTCGCCCCTTCTGGTAGCTTGTAAGTGGCAACCTCAGGGCGACTTTTGTTTGGTACAACTTAGAAAGGGGATGTAGATGTCTTTGCTTTTAGGATTCTGGCTTCCTGAGATCAGAGGAGTGGGTTCCCGTACGGGGGTGGCGAGGAACAGAGAGAAGCATTGGAGCAGACTCTGTGCGTGCGTGTATGTGTGCGTGCGTGTGTGTGTGTGTGTCGCCGCGCCTGTGCGTGGAGGGGGGATCGCTGTACCCAGCGAAAGGCACTGGGGGAGGAGGAAGCGGTAGCAGAGATCTGAATAATTGATTCTTCAGCCGCACCAGACGCCCGGGAGCGGGCGGAGAGCGTGGTTCCAGCACCGAGGATAGCGGTGCGCGCCGCCGCAGGCGCCCCAGTCGCCAGCCAGCCGCCTCTCCTGGCCTTTTTCGCCGCGGTGCGCTCCCGGAACGGGTGGCCCACTCCACGCCGCCGCCGAGGGACTGCGGGGTCTGCCTCGGCCCACCTCCGAGCGCGAGGCTGCGGGCAGGAGACGCGTTCGCCCGCCGGAGCTCCAAGCCTCTTTGGCTTGCGCGGGGGGCTGCTGCGTCTAGCCGACTGAGAACAAGTCCTTAAGTTGGTGTTGGGGGGCGTCCCTGCCTTCCGCCTTTTCCTCGGAGGCGACCGCAGCAGAAACGACCCGGGAACCCGGCTTTGCCAGTGCCGGGAACCAGGTTGGCCAGGCACTCTCCGGACTGCCGCTGGCAAGTGGGGAACCGAACGCCCGGCGCGGAGCTGGCCCCCACAGCGAAGGGCCAGGAGGGAGCTGCTTTTCCCCGCCCGCGCCTCCCTCGGCCGGGGACCGCGGGGATCCCCGGCCACACGCGCGCGCGCGCTCCCACATTCACTCACACACACACTCGCCCTCGCACACACCAGCCCGGAGCTGGGCTGCGGAGAGGGTGCTCCGGCGCGCCCAGAGGACCGGGCAGCTGCCGTCCGGAGAGGGGCAGGAAGCCGAGCTAGGGTTCCTGGAGGGAGGCTCCCAGGGCTTCGCCGGATCATGGGGCCGGGTGAGCGCTGACAGTCGCGGCCGCAGCCATCAGCCCTGGAGATGACCAGGAGCGGCCACTGCTGAGAACTATGTGGAGAGAGGCTGCGGTGAGTGCTGGCGCGGGACGCGGGGCCTGGGGGGCCCCCTTGAGAAGCGGGAGGTGGGAGGCCCGGATAGGAGGGGGCGGCGGGATCGCAAGAGGGTCGCTGCGTGGGAATGATCGCACCTCCCTCGGGGAAGCGGGATCGCGGCAGCCCGCGTCCTTCCCTCCCCCTCTCCTCCTGCCTGCTCGTCGCAAACTCAGCCAGCCCCCCCATTCCCTCCCTACCCCCCTGGCTCAGCGGCTCCTGGTCGCACAACTCCGAGCAGTCGGCGCTGGGGAGGTGGTAGGGGGGTGAGGGTGGAGGTGCCCAGTTAGCTTCCCGTGGGTGGCCAACCTGGGGCTCCCATTCTGTGCGCCCCGGAGCAAAGCGCCTATGATCAGCCACGGGGTCTGGGGATCCGCACCGGAGGCGTCTCGGGCACGGGGCTCCGGCTCCCCGCCTCTGGTCTAGCCTCCCGGGCGCACAGGGGGCTGTGAGCACTGCGGACTGCAGCCTCCCGCGCCGGTGGGCTGACCTGCCTCTCCCTCTCTCCACCGGCAGAGCCCTGCTGCAGAGCCTCCGGCTGGGATAGCCGCCCCCTCTGGGGGCGATGCGGACAGCGCGGGACAGCCAGGGGAGCGCGCGGGGGCCGCAGCATGCGGGAACCCGCTAAACCCGGCGGCTGCTGAGGCGGCCGAGATGTTCGTGCGCGCAGCGCGCCCCACTGCATCCTCGACCTTCTCGGGCTACAGGTACGTCCCAGCGGGAGACCGGGCTCGGTGGGTCCGGGAGGAGGGAGGCTCGGCCGGAGGGAGAGCGGGAGAGGGGAGAGGCGAGAGAGGCAGCGCGGGAGAGGGAGCCGGGTGCCGAGCGCGGCAGGCGCGCCAGGGGGCGCTGCGGCCCCGCGCTTCGCCGCGCTCACCCGGAGAGCCCCGCGGCGGCCGCGAGTTCGCCCCAACTTCCCCCGGCTCCCGCCGCGCCCGGCCCGAGGGGCGCGCGCCTGTGCTTGCGCGCACGCCCGTGGTGGTACGTGCAGGCACGCGGGGCTGTGCATCTGGCGCGGAACATGTGTGCGCCCCGCCTGGGGACGCGTGAGGACTCTGGCCGGCCGTGGGCACCGCTACCGCGGCCTGCGGATGTGCGCAGAAAAGCGCGCGTGTCTGTGAGCGTGTGCGGCCCGCTGCCCACGTGCGCCTCAGACTCGGCACCAGCCCCCGCAGGAGAAAGGCTGGGGAGGGGCTGTCCACGTCCGTCTGGGAGCTTCTTGGGAGCCTACCTTGCCCCCCACGCACGTTCCCTGCCAGCTCCCACGCGCTGGCCCGCGGGGGGACGCGCCTACTCTCCGGAATTCTGCATTGCACACGTGCGAGAGGATGTGTGGGCGCGTGTGTGTGCACGTGCGCGTGCAGAGGGTGAGTCCCGGGGCGCCTGCAGCGAGGTGAAAGCCCCTGTGCCCCAGGTGGGGCAGCCCGAGTGCCCTCAGGCACTGGGGAGCCTGGGCCCACAAGGGAGCGTCCTCACTCCGCAGCGCTGAGGTGTACCCTGCCGGAGAGCAGCGGGGTCCACGGCTGCTGCCGCCGCGGGTGGAGCAAGGTCTGTGGTGTACCCGTCGGGCTTTAAGGGGCGATGTCAGTCACCCAGCTCAGAGAGTGCGCGAGGATACTAAGTCCCCGAGCCGCCACCCTGCGCCTAGGCGGGCCGTAGTGCGCGCCGCGTGTGCAGGGGGCGGGGTCCCTAACTTGGTTCGCAATGTCCCCTGTGTGAGGGGGTGGATAGAGGGTTTGCTCCATACGCCCACGAGCTGGGTAGCGACTGGCTCGCTTGGCGCTTAGGGGCTGTGGTCCGCAGCTAACTTGAGGAATGCGGTGGGGGGTGTGGACGAGTCCAGGATGGGGAAGGGGCTGGAGATAGGGGACAGGGACGAGCAGGAGCCTGGATGCGAGAATGGGTTTGGGGACAGGGATGGAAAATTAGCTCGGATCAGAGTTGTAGATAGAGTTGGAGATGGGTCGAGGGGTGTGGGTGGCGTCGGGGCTTGGGAATGGAGTCGGTGATTCTAGCAGCCTGTGCTGGGGCTGGTTTCCATACCTGGCTAGAGCAGGGGGCCCCAGTCGGTCATCCCTTTCGTCTGGGCCCCTTGCTCACAGCGGCCCTCCCTCCCTCCCTTTCCACCTTGCAGGGACCGTAAGTGGCGACTATGGGCAGACCGGGCTATTGGACACTGCTGGTGCTGCAGACCCTTCTGGTCTGGCGCGGTCCGGCGCAGGGCGCGGCGGCGGAGAAGGGTCCCCCCGCACTGAACATTGCTGTGCTGCTGGGTCACAGCCACGACGTGACGGAGCGCGAACTTCGAACCCTGTGGGGCCCGGAGCAGGGGGCGGGGCTGCCCCTGGACGTGAACGTGGTAGCACTGCTGATGAACCGCACGGACCCCAAGAGTCTCATCACGCATGTGTGCGACCTCATGTCTGGGGCGCGCATCCACGGCCTTGTGTTTGGGGACGACACAGACCAGGAGGCCGTGGCCCAGATGCTGGATTTTATCTCCTCACAGACTTTCGTCCCCATCTTGGGCATCCACGGGGGCGCATCTATGATCATGGCTGACAAGGTAAGACCGGGAGGTGATGGCTGCCAAGACCTGGCGGGGGGGAGGGGGGCCGCTACATGGCAGCCACCGCAGGTCCTCGGGCGCCCTTAGCATCTGTCTGGATCTGAAGGTGGGGGTCGTGGCCACTGGCCCTAGTTAGAACCAAGTCCTGCCTCTCTAATCCGGAAATGAATGGAAATGACGTTTGCCTTGGTTCTGAAAGTGGGGTACTCAGAGGCACTTCGATGTGTCAGGAAGAACTCGGAAAATGCACAAGTAGGATGGGGGTGGTGGTGGTGGGGAGTGTTTGGAGATTTCCAAGTACCGTAGGGCACAGAGGTGGGCCTGGGCACACTTGAGACCATACAGCTCGTATTCCCATGTTATCAAGTTTACCTGCTTGTTTTGTGGAAGAATACCCCTTTTTCCGTTGCATGGTAAGTGACTAAAGCTATTTTTAAAAATTATTAAATGTGTGTATGTTGTGGAATAAAATGCAAAGTTTTTAGGTCAAGCACAAAAGGGCAGGGAAATGTCACACTTCTCTGGACTTTCTGTGGTGAGAGGGACAGAAATGGGGAGTTTGAGATGCCCTGGGCTAGAGGAGCACAGGAGAGACCCGGTCCTCTAAGGGTGTGGGGGTGAGTGGGGAGGACCAACTACAGACCCAGAGCATGGAGGGCCTGGCACTGTCCTTACGTGGTCCCTGTGTGGGGCTGACACTTCATGGCGGGGGCTCCAGGGCCCTCATGTGGGGGAGTTGGCTCCCAAAGATGGGTCTTTGCACTAAAGTTGAAGAGTTCCAGAATGCAGGAAAGGGTGTCCACATCTCTTGGCTTAAAATGAGAGGGAGGGTCTTTCTGTGGACTGCCTGGAGCACCGGTTTGGAGAAGAGGGGAGAGAGATTGAACAATTTGAATGAGATATCGTGAGGACCTGGTTTTGGAATTATGCTCCAGTGTGGAGTGAAGAAAGAAGGTTGGACTGGAGAGGTAACGTGAGGAAGGAGGAAGGAGGGAAGCCCTGGAGTTGTTGGTGCGCTGCGCCTCTGTCTCGGCCCCAAGAAAGGGTTAGGGACTAAGAAGGGGAGGGAAGGGTGAGTGTACTTGTGTGTCGTGGTCCCTAGCTCTGGGACCTTCTTAGACAGTGTTCCTTAGATAGCAGGAGCTATTCTAGTGGTGTGAGCAGACATTTGTTACAGCACTTTCCTTTTGACGCTCTCAAAAGACTTTTATATTCATCAAATCAGCTTCTGCCTCTGCCTCAGCAATTCCCACCAGCTCCTTGGGGAACTGTATTCATTCTTTCGGGTCTCCTTGGCTGCAGCACAGCCAGCTGAACTACACAGCTGATGATATATCTTATTAAACATTCATTCTTAAATGGTTTGCAGCCCAGCAGAATCCCTGTGCACAGTTGAGCATTTTCCTAGCCACCTCTCACTTTTTGGGGGATGAAGAAAGTAGGGAATAGCCATGCTCTACCACCAATGTATAGGCCACTTCAGAACCGGAAAGGGCCTTAGGGTTTACTGGAGCGTCCTTTGGTGTTCAGGCGAAGTGACTGAGGCATGGGACTTTTAAGAGACTTTTCTAAGACCACACAGTGGGTGATGGAACTAGCTAGCTGGTTTTCTGGCTGATCTTACATTCCACCAAATCAAGCCCATACTTTTAACTATGTCATCCCATCTTCAGGAGGGACAAAGAATTACTCCTCTATTTATGGGAGGCGCTGAGCCGTGGTGCAGCAATGAGGTACAGCAGATTGGAACCTAGAGGGCTTGTAACGAGGGTATGAAGCAGGAGGAGAACAGTAGTTTCCAGCAGGGGATTGGGGTGTGATTTGGGATCTATGTATTACCACGGATCCCTCCTGCCTTCTGAAATTTTGACTAACGGAGCAACAGACAGAAACCAATAACCATATTGAAAGTGAAATGTCTGGATACAACCCATGGAGAAATCTGGTGAAAGCTGGATTGGATAAGGTGGCTTGAGGCTGGGAGGTCTGAGTAGGCTTCCAGCTCTCTTTGTTCTAAGCTGGCAGGTGTGTGGCCCGGGCTTTCACCTGACTTGTCCATCCTGCTGCAGGCAGGGAGGCAGGAGCAGAGAGTAGCATCATTGATGAGCACCCTCTTGATATGCAGTGACCCTGCCCACCAGCAGATCGTGACCCAGTGAACGTCAGGCTCTGACCAATTAGACCAGCAATGGTGCCTCCCTGGAAGGGGCATTAGAAAGGGGGTTTTGAGAAGCCCAGGAGGCCTGGGTGGAAACCTCTTTCTCTCCTGCGAGATGAAACTGTCTTATGGGAATGGAGACAAAAGCATGATCCCCCTCAAGAGTAAGGAAGAAAAAAGGACTCAGGGAAGGGCAGGAGGAAGATAAGAAAGGACATTTCCAGAAAAGTCAAGATGAGAGAGACTTAAGAGGAGATGGAGAAGAGAAGAATGAAGGAGTCCATTGATTCAAAGATGGTGAAGGGAATTCGATACTCCCCATTGTTGTTGGTCTTGGAGAGGTTGTCCCCTGCTCTGTGATTCTGGCGGAACTGCAGGGAGATAAGGCAAGTGGCTGGCAATCAAAGAAGTGGGAGGGAACACTGGGGCAGATGTTGGGTCCCATGTATGGGATGGGCAGGTGACACCGAGAGGAGTTGATTTAAAGGGTGGTATCTTGAGAAATCTGGATGTGTTCAGAGAGGAAGGAGATTGAAATGTGAACAGCCCTTCCTTCCATTAGTAACACATCTAGTTGGCTTACGCCTTTGCCACCTGTTTCATTTAGAGCTGAACATTGAGTGCAGTTTATTTGGGTCCAAAACAAAAAAGCAGTCATGGGATGTTGCCTAAAACTCTGCCTTGCTTGGGTGTGCCAACGGTGTTCTGACCACGGTCTCAACCTCCCCCAGTCGACAAGGCCTCTGTGCCTCCCCCTACGATGATGCTGATGTGGTAAAGCCACCCGGAACACTGCTGTGTGGTTTTCACTCCTAAAGTGGCAGCAAGATAGTAGTCCCATGGATAAGAATGGTATTAATTTGATTATCAGTTAAAGCGAACACACACATACACATGCACCCCACATTTTAACCCTTCCTTCGGCCTACCCGACCCGTGAAGAAAAGAACAAAGCCTTGTAATAATTGAAATGGTGTTCAAATGTGGCAGATATTTGTGGTGTTAATTTACAATGGAGGTATTAATTTTTGCTTGTATCAGTGGGTGGTTTCACAGTATAATTAAATTAAAGTTGGAAATAATACTTGATGCAGATAAACTTGTAATCTTGTCTTGGTTTGGTCATTTTAGCCCTGTCTAAATGAAATACACTCTGCCTGGAGTAACAGTCCCTAGTAAACCCAGCACGCAGACTAAACCTTTACGTTTCTGCTCAGGGTCCTCGACCCCTCTGCTCCCCAACCTTATTTCTAATTGCTTCATGGTGGAAAAGGCAAGGCTCGGGTTTTAGCTGTGTCTGTCCAGGGCTGTATGTGCTTGGGTTTTTCTTTATGTGTTGTTTCTATACGTGCCTCATCTCCTCTACTAGAGTATAAGTCCTGTGAGGGCAGATTTTTTAAAAAAAAAATATGTTTATCTGTATATGTGTATTTGAAATAACAAATGCTCCTTGTCCACAGGCACTTTATAAAAATAACGTCTTTTCATTGTAGAGCACTTAGAAAGTGCATTAAAGTTTAAAGAAGAAAATACAAACCTCGCTGCAAATCCTATCACCTGAGTAACCACTGCTGACACTTTGGTGTATTTCCTTCTGAGCTCTGTTTGTTTAGTCACAAGTTCAGGGTTATGCAATCTATATGGTTTTTCTTTTAGTACTCTTCACTCTGTGGTCTTTCTTAGTGAGAAGGCTCAGGTTTTTCTTTAGTTCTGGAAAAATCTCAGCTACTGTCTGTTGGATGTTTCCTTTCTACCCTTATTTCTATTCTTTGCTTCTGAAGATGCATACATTTATACAGTCAGGCATTGCTTAACGACGGGGATACATTCTGAGAAACGCGTTGTTAGGTGATTTTGTCACTGTGTGAACATCATAGAGTGTACTTGCACAAACGTAGATGATATAGTTTACTGCATACCGAGGCTGTGTGGTATAGCCTATTGCTCCTAGGTTACAAACTTCTATAGCACACTGTACTGTATGCTGTAGGCAGTTGTAACACTCTGGGAAGTATTTGTGTATCTAAGCATATCTAAACATAGAAAAGGAATAGTAAAATTTGATATTATAACCTATTTGATATTATAAGCTGTTATAACCCATATATAATGGGACCACCATCATATATGTGATCCATCGTTGACCTAAATGTTCTTATGTAGTATATGACTGTATTATATATATGTAGTTTCTCAATCAATTCTCCATGTATCTTAACTTAAAATTTTTTTTCAATTCTCTATCTGTGCTGTGTTTTTGAGGTTTCCTCAATTCTATACTTCAGTTAACTACCTCCTTTCATTTGTGTCTGTATTATTATTATTATTATTTTTGAGACAGAATCCCACTCTGTTGCCCAGGCTAGAGTGCCGTGGCGTCAGCCTAGCTCACAGCAACCTCGAACTCCTGGGCTCTAGCAATCCTCCTGCCTCAGCCTCCCAAATAGCTGGGACTACTGGCATGTGCCACCATGCCCGGCTAATTTTTTCTATATATATTTTTAGTTGTCTAGCTAATTTCCTTCTATTTTTTTTTAGTAGAAATGGGGTCTCGCTCTTGCTCAGGCTGGTCTCTAACTCCTGAGCTCAAACGATCCTCCCACCTCAGCCTCCCAGAGTGCTAGGATTACAGGTGTGAGCCACCGCGCCCGGCCTATTTTGATGATCTGTTGAGATTTTAATTTCAACAATGATATACTTTATTTCCCAGATATATAATTAGTCCCTTTCCATACCTCCCTATTTTTTGTTTTATGAATAAATCTTCTCATGTTGTGCCAATAACTTCCTCCTCTATCCCTCTGAGGATTTAAAAAAAATACTTGTTAGAAGGTTCTTCTATGATTGCTCTAGCATCTTCGTTTCTTCAGTTATGAATTCTTCCATTTGTGGAGTCTTGTGAATTGGATGCTCTCATATGTTCTCTGATTTTTGTTTGTGAACTTGTTTTCAAGACAGTTTTATGATTTCTTCTGCCTTCTATCTGTAACGGCATTTGCTTTTAAACCAGAGCCCACATCAGCAGCTAAGCATTCTCTTCCTGCTCAGTAGAGCCTATGGGGCAACCTTGGGTGCCAGGCTTGTGTAGGTGACTTCATTCTGGCTCCTTGAGACAGACAGGGTCTTTGTTTTTGGCTGTGCCTGTTGGTGATAGCAGCATGATTCTGGGTCCCATCCATAGATAGCAACATGACGCTGGGTCCACATCCTGTCCCCGGGGAGAAATTTATGTCCGACTCACACCTCTATGGATTGTGTGGCTTTGATTTCTGCCTGAAATTGTAGAGTCCCACCTTTTGGTTCATTTATTTTTAGGGAGCTTTCTCTATTTTTGACCTGTGATTCCTTTTTCTTATTTCCAAGCAATACCATGTAAATTTTAAAACAACTAAAGAGTTTTCTATAAATTCTATGTCTTAGGAGCAGAAGAGGGAGGTTATTTAGTGTGTTTACTCTGATTTTGACCCAGTTTTATTTCATAACCTGCTTTTATTTTTTTTTTAAACTTGACTGTATATTCTTGGAATTTTCCCTTATCATTAAATAGATTTCTCAAAGCTGACTTTAAATGGCCGTAGAGTGTTCTGCCATTCTGTGTTCTGAGAGTTTCAGCCATTCCTCTATTTTTCCACCTTCAAGTATGATTCATTCCTATTGCATATGTGTGTCCTTTTTGGCACCTTGCACTGGTCTTGCCCTTTGCGTTTGTTACGTGGTAAATGTTTGTTGATTGAATGAATCAAGTCATTGGTTCCGATGCCAGCTTCTTGCGGCTTCCGGACAAACATATCACAGTGTGGTTCAGGGCATTCCATGGGGTGTTTGTTCCCTAAATGCTGACTGATTTCACAGGTGTGTGCCAAATCCTCTCTTCTCTCTAGTGGGCAGGTAATCACCAGTCATCCTGGGGGACTAACATAGACCGGAGGGTTACATGCAAAAGGCCTGTGGAGCATGCCTGAGTAACAGTCGTCAGCAGGAGGCGGACGTTGGTGCTCCTGTCCCCGGCAGCTCTGGAGTTTGGATGTGAGTGACAGGGAAAGCTCTTGGAAAGGGCAGACGTGCAGATCCGAATGTTGGCGGAGCCCACTCAGCTGCTGCAGTGGGGGCATCAGGTAGTTCCTGGGAGAGTGGGGTGGCCTATCTTTAGCCTTTCCGGGAGGCGTGTCAGATGCAGTCATCGACTCCTCCTCACAGAAGTCATCACAGAGCAACAGGCGTCCTCCCAGCAGGCATGACTAACTCTCCAGATGGCCCTCAGGGGCTGCAGGTAATTGCCTGCCCCTTGGCAGCTGTGTCTGGTGGGTTTGCAGTGGTGCTTTCTTCTCTCTGGTGGTCTCAGATGGAAAATGCTACTCCAGGGAGAGGGAAGGGGGGAAGCGAGGGAGAGAAAGAATGGTATGGAGAGGATGAGCAAGAATCGAACCTCAGGTCTGTAGCCGAGAGTGGGGAGCCTCTGGCAGGTCATTGTGTCAGTGAGAGGTTATAAGGTTATAACCTCTGGTGTGTTTAACTGGCGTGTTTCGTTTGTCCTGTAACCCCTGCCCTTCATCTTTCAAATTTGAATTAGTTACCGACATTTTAAAGTTGGGAGACATCGCATTGAAAACAAAAATTCAAATTTCGTGCTTCTTTGAAAAACTCAGAAGGCCTGGGCACACTGGGGCCCACTTTCCCCCATGGCGGCCGCTGGCCGGAGATGAACAGTCCCTGTCCCCATCGCCGGCTGCCATCTGCAGTTTTCCTTTCTTCAATCCCAGCTTGCCCATTACGTCACTCATTCGTGTTGCATATTTGGCTCTGAAGGCATTGCAGTGTGAGACCCCTGATGCAGGTGAAGAACACAGCTGGTGTGGGTCAAGAGGCCCCTCGTGGGCATTCTCCTTCTCTTCCAGGGGCTGCTCCTTGGCAAGGTGGCACATCCATGGCGCATGTGTGGCCGTGGTTGCTACTGTGGTCACTGCTGGTCATTAATCTCCTGTAGTGCTTCGTCCTGTTGAGTCCACAGGCCTTAAGTCTTTCTCAACACAGTACTCCAGGCAGCCTCTACCAGCGGGCTTGAGTTGGAAGACCCCAGAGAAAACCTTGCACAAAGAGTCTGAGGCCCTAAATTCCATTTCCAAATACCAATGTGACCTTGGGAAAAGCCCTTCACCTTTCAGAACCTCTGGTTATCCTTCTGCAGCATGAAGATTTGGGACAGTATTATCTCTAAGACTCCTTCCAGCTTGAAAAATTTTATGCACCTTCAAGAAAAGACCGGCAAGAAATATATCAAAATGTGAATAGCGGTTATCTTTGGGTGGTAGACTCATGGCTGCTTTAATCTTTTAAAGAATGTCGTTATCAAGTGGTTAATATGTTGGAACTTGAGTTAGGTCGTTTGGGTTTAAATTCAACTTCCACCTCTTACCAAGCGGGTGATCACAGGGAAGTTCTTAATATCTCTGAGCCTCAATGTCTTCATCTGCAAAATGGGAATGAAAATAACACCTGTATCATAGAGTGGTGGGACTTAAATGAGATCGTGGATAAAAAGTAAAGTTCAGTGCTTAGCTTATAATAAATACTTACCATAGGAATTCTATTATTATTGTGTCTACATTATAGTTTTATAATTTTTCTCCAATATACAAGTACTTTTTAATAACCAAAAAAAAAAAATAATGAAGTAAGGGTGATGTGGTATTCTGAGGGTATCCCCTGCAAGAAACTGGGAATGAAACCCACAGAACTCTCAAAAATGGAGGGTCCAACATGAAATGATTCATATTTTCTCAACTGGGACAACCATCAGCTTCCGTTGCCTTTGTTGGGCTTGCTGAGAGCTTTATCCTGGCAAACTGAAGATTAAGCGTGGCCAGTGTGAAAGTAACTGTGAGAGAAGACTACCTCATTGACCTTTGCTCTAAACGACTCCACCAACTGGACCATATGTTTGCACTGGGCTTAGGGATTTAGAGTGTAGACATATATAGTTTCTCATTTTATCTCTGCCAAGGATTAATAACTCAGTGATAGCCTGGGGAACCTGGCAGCTCAAAAATATTTGTTTAAAGAATTTCTATTTTCAGAGGAGGAAATAAAGGTTCAGAGAGTTGCAGGGATTTTTTCAGAGCCGTACCCCCAGAATCTCCTAAGACTTTGGATTCTTATTCTTTTGCTCCTATGTTATTACCCTCTCAAGTTATTGCTTGGGAATCTGGTTGACTCAGGGAGGGGGCTTAGGTTCAAAACAGACAACACATTTTGATGTTAATATTTTTGTCTTAACTAAAAGGATTAAGATATTGGATGATGGAATGAAAATTCAAAACTGTCTTTCCAGATTGAAGTGATGGACCATAATACAGACTATGTTAGAGGTCCCCCACCCTCCAGCTTTACTGAGATTAATTGACAAATAAAAATTGTATATATTTACAGTGTATAGTGTGATTTTTTTTTTTTGTTTTGAGACAGGGTCTTGCTGTGTTGCCCAGGCTAGTTGCAATGTGGCTGCCTCTGTTCCAGCCATCACATCCTTACATGCCAGCATTCAAAATAGGAAGAAAAGGGAGAGAAAAATAAGCTGTCTTGTAGGGCCTCTCTCCTTTCATTAGAGTAGACTTCTTTTTACATCTCAGTGGCCAGAACTGGGCACGTTCCTCTTCTTCAAATATCACTGGAAGAGACTGCAATCTAGAATTCTCTGAGAATGGGTAATTGCCGCCCGAGCAGCTTGTGTGCCTGTTAGCAGGGTTATAGGAGCAATGCCTCAGTGGTGCAGATGATGATATTTCTAGCAACAGGAACACCATTGTCTATAGAGTTGCAACACCATTGTCTATAGAGTTGCACTTAGTTCTGGGGAAAAGTATTTAAAGATGGACATTGAAAAATTGCAATGTATGCAAAAGAAGGGCCTTTAGGATTGTGTAGGATCTACATAAGATATGTTAAGAGTCTCAGAAGAAATATTTAGGGATGTTCAGCCTGGAGAAGGGAAATCTAAGAGGGAACATGAGAGGTATGTTCAAATACCCCGTGGGCTGTTACAGGGTAGAAGGTTTAGTCTTAATTTCTTTGTCATTGTTGTTCTGGGGACAGAAGAGAGAGCAAAGTTATAAGGAGTAAAGTTCCAGCTTGATAGAGGAATGATAAGCTTTGGCAATTAGGTCTCTAATAGAAGACTATGATGTTTCATAGAATAGGAAGTATCTATCAGGCTGTGATTGAGCTAAGAGTTTGTTAGGAATTGGGTGGAGAATTGGGCCTGTGTTGACGAGGTTGGGTTGGGTCACCTCTGAGGTTCTCTCTTATTCAGACACTCTGTACTTCTCAAATCCTTGACTTATTTTTTAAAAATCCCCAAGCCTTGGTGCTTTAGGCCCTTGGATTTGGCTGAAAACCAATATCCTCACTCTCTCCAAGTGTGTGAGTAATTCAGTATAAATTTGCCTGCCATGGGGGAGGAATTTATAATCCCTGCATCACCACCTCAAATCCCCAAAGGACTTTGCATTATCCTGAAGGGTAGACGATATTTGAAAAGTAGAAAACCTATGTATATATCAAGTCACACACACATGTATAAATATAAACATAAGTAGGTCAGCCGGCATCATATTTACTAGTGGAAATGGTTTTGGCTAAGAAGCTCATCCACAGAAGAGGATGTTTAGAATAATTGCCAGTGATCTCTAAATGGGGTGTTTTTGCAGTTGTATCAACTTGCTCATTATTACTTATTAAAGTATATTCAGATTTTTTGCACATCTTACTGTAGTAACATGTTGGTATTCTAAAGAGATAGTGAGAACACTCTCTGGTATTTCAGTTGTCAAATTGTTCTTTTTGTCGGACGTACTCTCCGGCATTTCGAACATTTGCTTATGGTAGAAAATACTCTAGGTACTTTTCTGTTGCTTGTCTACTTCCCCTAGTTCACCCAACGAAAAACAAAACCTGAAATTTCTTTCCAAATGCTTCACTTTCCATTCAAATTGTATAACTTTCCAAATGATGGCAATGGATATATTATTTCTAATTATTTATTTATTTTGAAATAGGTGTTTGTGTACAGAGTAAAAAAAAAATTCGAATAATACAATATAGCATCCAGAGAGAGAATATTTGCTCAGCTAATGCACTGCAGATCTGCAGACCCCTGTTCTCCTCCATGGAGGTGATTGTATTATATCCGTTCAAAGAGGAAAAATATTAATTGGAATGGTGGTTTATTTCCATTTGTAATTTTTTGCTGGTGTCACCCACATACACACTCAGGGAATTTAAGATAATTTGGGGTAATTTGGAGGGAGTCAGGGACCACTTTATAATCTAATGAAGGCCATGGGCCCTTCCCAGAAACGTAGACGTCCATAAACGTACATTCAATATTATGCACAATTTCAGGGGTTCACAGGCCCTCTGAAACCTATTCATAGACCTCCTTGGAATTGATTTATTGGTTTATTAGCACAGTGAGCCTTGAACAACATAGGAGTTATGGGCCTTGACCCCCATGTATTTGAAAATCCATGTATAACTTTTTACTCCCCGAAAACTTAACTACTGATAGCCTACTGCTGACCAGAAGCCTTACTGATAACATAAACAGTCAGTTAACACATATTTTGTGTGTTATGTGTTATTATATACTGCATTCTTACAGTAAAGTGAGCTAGAGAAAAGCTAATGTTATTAAGAAAAATCACAAGGAAGAGAACATGTATTTGCTGTTCATTTTGTGGAAATGGATCATCATAAAGGTCTTCATCCTCGTCGTTTTCCTGTTGAGTAGGCTGAGGAGGAGGAGGAAGAGGAGGGGTTGGATTTCCCGTCTCAGGAGTGGCAAAGATGGAAGAAAATCTGAGTATAATTGGACATGTGCAATTCAAACCCTTTTGTTCAAGGGTCAACTGTATGTTCCTTCTTCACACATTTACCGAGCTGCACCTTGGGCCAGAATGTTCTGTAGATACATCTGTGATCAACTTGTTTTCTTTGATGTAACTCAGAATCTGGTTGGGGGAGATTTACAATCAAAGCCCAGTGTGATGCAGCTGTGACTGGGGTAGCTCAGGAGACCCTGGAAATGTAGAGCAGAGGCGACCTCATTCAGAGGTCAGAGGGTGGGGATCTCGAGTCAAACTGGAGGACTGATCTAGAAGAGGCTGGTGTCTTTGGTGCCTATAGGCCCTGACCTTCCACGGCCAGGGATGAGCTGCGGAGGGAAGGCATTTTGCTCACGGAGGACCAAAAGCGAGTTTACAGTCTAAGCCTCCCTCACCTCTTAACATGTTCCTCAAGGCTGCCAGACTTGAGTGATGTTTCGATACCTCCTGAATTTTCCTCTGGATGGCATTTCTTGCAATCAAAACATTAAGCTTTTTGCCAATTTCTGTCTTGTTGTCACAAATGGCTGAATGTCTCCTGCTCTAGCTTGTCTTTTCAAATTAGGAATACCTAGCCAGGAAGAGTGAGTGGCATTTGAAATCCATACTGTCTTGCCTGTCTGTAGTCCCAGGGCTGAAAAAAAAAAATACGTATTTTCCAGGTGAATTGTTTTCAAGCCGAGCTGTTTGTAAGCCATCTGTAGGGCTGAGGAAATGTAGTATTAGTTGACTTGGGTGAATAGATTCAGAACCACGTGAGAGGGGCTGTTGGGCTGACTTGCTGTAATGGTGGTGCTAGGTGTTGAGCATGGCTTCCACTAATGGGATTTTGAAAATTGCCAGCCTTGGGCAAAGACCTGAGCTTCGTGGTCAAGTTTGCACTTTAGTTAATTGCTATTGGTTTTGCCTTGGTTAATTGGTTTTTCTCCCTCTTCTCTCCCTTTCTCTTTGTCTCTCTCTGCTATTTAGCAACATTAAAAGAAATATTTTTATCATGGCAAATTTCAAACACATACAAAAGTAGAGAGAATAAGGATGAGCCCCAAGAATCCAGCTTCAACAATTATGAGCATATGGCTATTCTTGTTTCCTCTCTAACTTCACTCACTTTCTTCACCCTGTACTGCTGGGTAATTTTAAAGAAAATCCAAGGCATTGCTGTAGTTCATCTGTAAATATGTCAGTATATATCTCAAAAAGATAAATAACTGTTAAAAAAACAATCACAGCTGATGCAAAAGTAAACTAGCTCACGCACATTTTAGAGGATGTGTGAGAATCAAAGAAGTATAAAGAAAATAAAAATCACCTTTAATCTCACCGTCCACAGACAACTGCTATTAACACTTTGGTTTATTTCCTTCTAGTCTTTTCTTCTGCACCTTATATACAAATGTACAAACATACACACTGATTGTATAATTTCATAGATAGCTTGTGATTTGCTTAACATTTTATCATGAAAATTTCAAATTCTAAATATTTCTCCCTTCTATGTTTTCCATTCTATGGATACATCATGATTTACTTGATCATTTAGATTTCTTCAAATTTGTTGCTATTAAAACCAACACCTTGGCGAATATCTTTGTAATGAAATGTCAGCATGACAGATTATTGGTTTTGGATAGAGTCCCATGACCAAAATGAAAGATTTTTAAAGTTCATGATATATAATGTTAATTGGTTTCCAGAACGATCAGACCACTAGACACTTCTAGTAACTATGTCTTAAAGTATCTCTGTCACCTAACTCTGGCCAGCACTTGCCAACAACATTTTTCTAATTGGTTTGATGAAAATATTCTGTCGTTGTTTTAATTTGCGTCTCTTTTATGATACCTGCTGCGGAATATATTTTAATTTAATCGCCCCTTTTATATTCCTTACGTATTGCATGTCTTAACCTCTTTGATATTTCCCATCGTGTAAATGGAAAACCTCAGAGAATGATGGATTCCAATATCAAGTACAGTGAAATAATTTGAATTTCTAAAAAATAATATTTTGAAGCTTGGCAGGGAGTTCTATGATTATTCATTCTTAGTCACCAGGCATTGCTCAACCGTTGTCTCCATATCCATGTTGTTTGAAGAACTGCTTTAAAATGTAAAATTTCTGAGTAGACCATCATTTTGTGCGACCTGACTGTTCCGATGTTCCAGGAGGCGAGGTCGAGAATCGCGTCCCAGTGGGCCTGAGACGGAGGTGCTCACGCCGCAGGCTTTGTGGGGCGTGGTGGGGGCGTGGAGCCATTGTTTGCTCTTTGCTCTAGGAAGGCAGAGGCGGGGAGAGGTCGTAACAGTGACCGCCTCGCAGTAGGAAAGGGTATTTCGTGGGCGGCAAGAAGGAGCTGCTCTCTGTGCCCATGGTGGGAAGAGGGGCATTAACATGAGTTTTAAACAAAAGTAGGAGGGATTTAGGGCTGATATTAGCAGGTGTGGGGAACACTCCAAATATTTAACCACCACAGCATGATCGCAGACCCATCAGCATTAGATACCTGCTGTATGCGATTCTGGAGCCGCTGTGGTGTCAGGAACGGATCCTCTAGTGGCTGGTTCTGGGGAGGTGGGGGCTTCCTGAGGGAGGGCAGAGCGGCAGGGGGCACTTGCAGGCCCTGGAGGCTGTGGCTATTCGCAGTAGAAACCAAAGCATTGCAATCTTTTAATAACCAGCCTGGTTGCACCAGTGCACACCAGTTAGGATATTAGTGAGAGCTCATGTGTCTTTTATGCCAATGCGTATGCAGAAGGTTTCTCAGGGAACGTTCTAGAACAGGACACAGGGTGGCTGTCTCCTCTGCCATGGGCTAGCCATGTCCCCAGATGGGGAGGTGGGGCTGAGCAGATTTTGAGGCTCCTTTTCCTAAAATATGGAGACAGAAATGGGCTTCCTTCTAACCTTCCACCTCCTGCGCCTGCTGCTTTGGCCCCGCTCTCCCGATCCTCCGTCAGCAGGGAGGAAAGCGGCCGGCCCAGGAGCCGGAGCCAGCTGTCCGTCCCACCGCCCACTCCCACCTCCTTGTTCCCTCTCTTCTAGGGCAAGAGATTCCCAAACAATTCCTGTTTTCATTTGGGATTGAATGAAGGGGGCCTGTTTCAGCCTCTGGTTTTGGGGTGTGATGTGCTCATTTGCAGAAGCATAAAAATAATCCTGTAACGCCCCAAAAAAATACTCCGCGGCCTAAATTAACTTCGTTAAAGATCAACTTTCAAAAGAGAGCCTTGGATGAGCCTCAGCGGGATCATGTGCTTAGGCTGCTTGTGGAGACTGGCTTCTCTCCCTCCTCCGAAGTGGAAAATTCTCTAGCCCCGTTCCTGGTTCGTGGAGGTTTTCAAATTCCGATGGTTTCCAGGGAAAAGAGGCACGTCTCTGGCTTCATGTGAAAGTAGGAGAAACCCAGGATAGTTGGAGTTTATTGCTGGAAGTGTTATGGGCTGAACTGTGTCCCCCTAAAAGTCATGTGCTAAATCCTAACCTCAGTACTTCAGAGTGTGACTTTTTGGAGATAGGGTCTTTAAGAGATAATTAAGGTAAAATGAGGTCATCAGGGTGGGTCTTAATTCAATATGACTGGTGTCCTTATAAGGGTATTAGGACACAGACACACACACACAAAGGGAAGGCTGTGTGGAGACACAGGGAGAAGATGACCATCTGCAAGCCAGAGAGAGAGGTCTCAGAAGAAACAGCCCAGATGTCACCTTGATCTTGGACTTCCTGTTTCCAGAATTGTGAAAAAATAAATGTCTGTTGTTGAAACCACCCAATCTGTGGTCCTTGGTTATGGCAGCCTGAATACATGAACCCAGAGAGGTTGGGAGGTGCTGTAAGCGTCATTCCAAGCCCCTTCCTGCTCCTGTTCTACACCTGAGCTGCGGGGCAGTTCAGACGCCCCAGCTCAGAGGCCGGACGGCCACCTGCTCTAATGCTGACTTCCCTCTTCCCAGGTGGGTTCCCGTTCTGGCCCCTGGGCTCCTGCACCGAGGAACCGAGTCCCTGTCTTGGAATCCTTCCTAAAACCCTTCTAGGACTGCCAGTTTGGGTGCCTCTTAAGAATTTTTACTCAAATAGCCTTAGAGGGTACGGTGGACAGAATCATGCCCCCTGCCCCCAGATATCCATGTCCTAATCCCTGGGACCTGTGAATACGTGCCTTGTATGGCAAAGGGGACTTTGCAAATGTGATTAAGTTAGGAATCTTGAATTGGGGAGATTAGTGTGGATTAGCCAGGGGCATCCAGTGTAGTCACCAGGGCTCTTATAGAGGGGAGGAAGGGGGGTGAGAGTCAGAGAAGATGTGACGGCAGAAGCAGAGGCTGGAGTGATGCACTTTGAAGACAGAGGAAGGGGCCACCATCCAAGGAATGCAGGTGTCCTCTGGAAGCTGGAGAGGGCAAGGAGACGGATCCTCCCCTGGAACCTCCAGAGAGGACACAGCCCTGCTGAGCCCTTGATTTTAGTCCAATGAGACCCATCTCAGACTTTGGACCTCTAGAGCTATACGAGGACAGTCTGTGCTGCTCTAAGCCACTGAGTCAGTGATAACTTGTTGCAGCAGCAGTAGGAAACCAGTGCAGGGAGGAGTCTGAGAAGCACCTGCCCTGGAGGCCAGGTTGTGCCTCTCGTGGTCTTCTCTGTGTTTTATCTTAAAAATTCATGCAGGCCGGGCGCGGTGGCTCATGCCTGTAATCCTAGCACTCTGGGAGGCCGAGGCGGGTGGATCGCTCAAGGTCAGGAGTTCGAAACCAGCCTGAGCAAGAGCGAGACCCCGTCTCTACTAAAAATAGAAAGAAATTAATTGACCAACTAAAAATATATATAGAAAAAATTAGC
>CAUYPO010129666.1:0-14386 GCA_963574435.1 Cheirogaleus major
ACCCCATTGATCGCCAGGGTTGATTCGGCTGATCTGGCTGGCTAGGCGGGTGTCCCCTTCCTCCCTCACCGCTCCATGTGCGTCCCTCCCGAAGCTGCGCGCTCGGTCGAAGAGGACGACCTTCCCCGCTAGAGGAGGACCAGTCTTCCGTCAAGGGTATACGAGTAGCTGCGCTCCCATGCTAGAACGTCCAAACACGCTCTCAAGGAAGTGGAAGCTCGACACACTCACTTTCCACTCTAGACTCTCAGGCCAAGCCTCCTCCGCAGCCTCGTCTCTCCTTCTTTGGTCCCTCCCTACAAGGTCGCCAGAGCTGACCTCATCCCTGGCCTGCTCACAGCTTTCCTCAGCTCCCTAGCGCCCCCCAAACGGAGGTCTGAGTCCCACAGCCTGGTGTTGGGGGCTGGTGTGGTCTGCCCCTCCCACCTCTGGAAAGAAAGTTAATTTCTCCTCAAGCAATCCTTGATTACTAGCCAACCTGATCCAGTCATTCTCTCCTGGCTCTAGGCCCCTCGGTCCCCTCTGCCTAGAACCCTCTTCTCTGTGTTTGCCTGATGAACTCTTCTGTTCCTTCAACTCTTATCCAACATCTTGTCAAGGAAGCCTTCTCTGACCCCTCCGTGTGGGTGGAGAGCCTCCCAGGGCTGTGCTGAGCAGTACGAATCCATATGGAAACTGCACCGGTCTCCTTCAGCCCCACCGGTGACAGGGAGTTTCTGAAGGGTGGGATCCAGGTTTGGTAGGTCCTTGTTCCCCAGGGCACTGCCTAAAGCTTGGTCCCAGGAGCCTTCAAAAGGCATATGTGAAATGAAAAAAAAAAAAGAAAAGGAAACAGAGACAGAAACAGGGACAGAGGTGAGACAAAGCAGAGATGGGGACAGGAAGAAAGAGCAGAGGAGATAATGGAGATGAGAGAGAGCAGGCCCAGGACTAAAGCCACATCAGTGAAAGCTCAGCAAGCACCCTGCCAGGCCTCCACAGCGCTAGAGTGGGCCATGGAGAAGTGCTAGCCTGGCCAGGTGGCAGAACCAGGACTGCCCAGGTGCCAGGTGCCCAGGAGGTAAGGGATATACCACAGAGAAAAGGATCAGATCAGAGGACCAGATTTCCGAGGCTTGAGGGAAAAGGGTCTTCGGCCCTAGATTCTTAGGTTCTAGGGAAGAAGGGACCTATGGGGTTAGACTCCTGGGTCCTCTTAGGGCACTGACTTGCATCCAGTTCGGCATGAGGCTCTCCCAGACTCATGGGGATGCGAAACCCAGCTTGGTCCTCCTCCAGCATTTGAAGAAGCTCGTCCTCGGTCACGTCAGCTGGAGGAGGGATGGAGGCAGAGTGACAGATGTTGATGAAAACCTTCCCTTCCGATGAGTTGGTCTTTATGCAGAAACCTGGTGGGAGTGAGTTTGTCTTGACCATCTGTCTCCGCACAAGTCTCAGTCTCCACCCATCCTCCCGTCTCTGTCCCTTTCCCTCTTTTGCTCTGTTGCCCTCTCTGTGAGTCTCTATCCCCCTCTTTCTGGGTCTGTTTCCCTCCCCTGAAACCTCTGACCTTCTTCTTATCTTTGAATCTGTCCCGCTAGCCACTCTTGCTCTCTGTCTTCCACCTCTTCTCTTCGGATTAGTGTCTCTGGGTGACTGTCTGTGGGTGTCTGTTTACCCCACCCTCATCCCAGGCCTTTATACCCCATTATTCTGTCTCTTTCTTTCCTCCTCTCTCTCTGTCCCCTTCCCCTGGTCTCCATGCCCCCTCTGTCTGGGACTCTATCCCTCTCTCTCTGAGTTTCTGTCTTTCTCACCAGGCTGCGGTTGGATTTGTGTAGATTCTGGTCTGGTTGTCTGGGCTTGCTGGAGCTCCTTGGAGGCCTGTGTGAAGGAAAAGCACCTCCACGTTTAGAGTCTGTGCTATAAGATCCCCCTTTAAGGGGTTCCTCAAACTTTTGAGAGCAATTCTTATGTGTGAGAATGTATACATAACCAGAGAAATTAGACAGTCTAGGTCCCCTTCCTCCTTTGAGGAGCCCAACCCCATTCTCATTTCTTTCAGAGCCTAGCAAACTTGGAGCCAAGCAACTACAATCCCCATAAGCCCTGTTGCCACCCTAGTGCATTCTGGGAACTGTAGTCCCATTTTTGAGCACCCCAAAAAAATCCCCGAATACCCAAGGATTCAGGAGTCTGGTCACTTTGCACCTGCAGCAGCAGCTCCTCGAATCGTGCCGTCTCGGCACCCATCGTCTCTGCCTCGCTTAACTCCGGTGCCAGCAGCTGCGAGTTCGCCATGGCCTTGGGAAAGAAACGTAGGCGTCCTCAGCACCCTGGACGTAGGGAACTTTCCCAGGATCCGAACTCGGGTGCCTGCTCCTAGCCCTCGATCGACTCCGATACCCACTATTCTGTTCAAAAACCTAAGACTTTAGGCTGAGACTACAGTTCCAGCCCAGACCAGACACCGTCGTCAGATTCGTTGGGAATCAATATTACTAGATGCACCCTCTGTCCTACGTGCCCAATGTGTAAATGAAAGCCACACATCCGGTCTCTGTGTAACCATGGCACTAAGTAGGCCACACTTCCGCGGAGCCCAACGCTCATTCACAAGCCGGCAACGCTTTACCGACAAGCCACGCCTCCTCCCCTCAACCAATCAAAACTAAATCCTTAGCCTAATTACTAAATGCACACTTCCTGTGTCGATTAAAGCCACACCTCCGGTCTTCTGACAACCACTACAGGCCAGGTCAGGGCTGCCACACTTCACACTTTCAAAACCTTAATTTCAATGTCCATCCTAAAAGATTCCCTTTTTTTCTCCCAACTCCTTCGTTTTACAGATGAAAGACTCCCTTATCTTTGAATTATGACTTCATCCCAGATCTAGATCCGGATTCCCAGTAAATGTAATTCTCACTAAAAGGTGCACTTCCTGTCCCCAATATAAGGTAGTGGGAAGACACATCTATACGTCCAACCTTCTCAATTCGGAACCCACACATTTCGGGTCTCCCCTTCCCGCTTTGAAGAGTACGCATGCTCCAAACGACATTTCCCAGCGCGAGCCTATGGGTGGGTTCTTCGAGTCCTAAACCGGGGAGTGGGTGGGGCTACGCACTATAGTAACTGTGGCCCCGCCCCTTCTCGTTGGCCCCCGCCCCTTTGGGCTGGAGGGGGCGGTGTCACCCTTCGGACCTTACGGTTCACTTGGGTAGAGTGCCCCGAAGTCCTCCGTGGAAAGCGGTCCGGGCGGGAGATGGCTGCGACGCGTGCAGGACCCCGCGCGCGCGAGATCTTCACCACGCTGGAGTACGGACCCGCGCCTGAGAGCCACGCATGCGCACTGGTGAGAGCCTGCCTGGCGGGTGCTGCCTGCTCTCTTCCCCAGGCCAAGGGGATCCAGCTTTGCGCGGGGACTCCCGTCATCCACCGCGGCGGTTCGGCGGCTCCGCCCCGCTCAGCTATGGCGGATCCCGCTGCCCGTTAACACCCTGCCCTCGGGGACGTTTTCTGGAGCCTTCGCGGCTGCCTCCTGCTAGCCCCATCGTCCCTAGTAGTTCTTTTGCTCCTAGATCTTGAACTCCCCGGGATGTTTCTGTGATTCCTGAGAACCCCCCAAGTGGCCCTTTGTGATTGATTCCTCAGGGCCCCTCAGACTCTTCCGGGATCCCCCAGGACTCAGAATTCCTGTAGGAGACTCGATCACCCGGAGACCTACAGAGCTTCCGCGGAGTCCCAGTGATTCCTGGGCCTTCAAAACTTGTGAGGCTCATGTGATCTCATGGGAACTCTCAGAACCCCAGAATGCATCAGAACTTCCCGTAATTATTTAACAGCCGCTCCGAATACCCCGTGAGGCTCCACGTGATTCCTCTGGCTCTCAGGATGCCCCCCAGTAATCCTCATGAGGCTCCCCTGATCCCTCCGGGCTCCTCAGAACCTCCCTAGGACTCCCATGACCCCACAGGGGCCCCTGGAACAGTCTTGGAGTTCCTTGTTGATAAGTAGGGCGCCTTGAATTTTCTGTCATTCCCCAGGGCCTCTCCTGATCCCCCAGGGTCCTCCAGCACCCAGCACAAGGAGACAGGGTTCTTTGAAGGGAAGGGCAGGAGTGGAGGCGAGTGCAGTGGTCCGAGTGGAAGGAGCTGAGGCTGGAGCCTGGCGCATGCTGTGCAATTGGAGAGGAGGGCATAGGGAATAGGGTTTGGGGGACTGAGAGGGCAAGGACTGGCCCTGGGATCTGGGTCTGTGACTTGGTTGTTGTCCCCGCATAGTCAACCCGGTAGGAGCATTGGAGGAAAGACCCCAAGCTCAATAGTGACATAGAGTGTGAGAGACCTGTGGACAGTCGTAGCAGTATACAGTAGTCAAATGCCACTTGGGCCTGTGCCTCAGGACCAACAGTTTAGCTGGAGACAGAGACCTGGGAGTTGCCAATGTAGAAAGATAATTGAACTTGTGGGAGTGACTAGAGATATGTTGAAGACTGAGATAAAAGGTTTTGAGACAAAGTACAGAGAATTCTTATACTTGGAGAGTGGTTAGAGATGAAATGTCCTAAAATAGCAATAATGTGATAATAACATATTTATTGGATGCCTCTATGTGCCAGCCTCCATGGCATGATGTCATTTAATCACCCGAACTGAGAGGAATTATTGTCATTATTTTCGTGATAGCACACAGAGGCTTGAAGAGGTAGGTCATTTGCCCACAATACATACACTTTAAAAGAAGTCAAGCTGGCCGGGCACACTGGCTCACACCTGTAATCCCAGCATTTTGAGAGGCCAAGGAGGCAGGAGGATTGCTTGAGGCCAGGAGTTCAAGACCAGCCTGGGCAACATAGCCAGACCACGTCTCTACGAAAAAAATTTACAAATTAGCCAGGCATGGTAGTGTGCACTTATAGTCCTAGCTGCCTGGAAGGCTGAGGCAGGAGGATCACTTGGGCCCAGGAGTTTGAGGTTGCTGTGAGCTATGATCACACTACTGTACTCCAGCCTGGGCAGCAGCAAAATCACGTCTCTAAAGAATAAAAATAAAAAGAGAAGTGAAGCTGACATTTGGACTTGAGCCCCTGGATTCCAGACCCATGGACCCTTCTCCACCAGCAAAATTCTCAACCTTACAGCCTACGGGCTAGACTCAACCAACAAACATTTTTGTTTTCTTTGGCCTTAACTTTATTTTTGAAAATATGAATTACTGGATTGATACCATATAAACATCCAGCTTCTCTTGCAAAGAAAATTCCAACATCTGACAACCTTTGGCTTGAATTCCCTGACAAAACTCATCTGGAACCAATAGTGACTGTCTGTTCTTAGGCTCCCAGTCTCCACCAGGCCTCTTCTCACGTGTACATGGCCTCCCAAGACCCTGTGACATGGTTTTGGGGTTTTGTTTTTCTTTTGGAGGAAATTTTTCCAACTTCCACAGAGTCATTCATGTTTATTGTCAACTCCCAAGTAGCCATTACTCAGCTTCAACAATCATCAACATTTGGTTCAATGTTATTTCCCCTCTTTTCTTTTTTCTTTTTTTTTTTTGAGGGTAATTTAAACAAATCCCAGATGTCATATTATTTTCTCATAAATATTTAAATCCTTTGTTTTTTAGAGACAGGGTCTCTCATCTGTAGCCCAAGGCTGGAGTACAGTGGCGCAATCATAGCTCACTGCAACCTTGAATGCCTGCCTGGGCTCAGGCGATCCTCCTGCCTCAGCCTCCCCAGTAGCTGGGACTACAGGTGTGTGCCACCACACCCTGATAATTTTTTTTATTTTTTGTAGAAACAGGGGTCTCACTATGTTACCAGGCTGGTCTCAAACCAGCCTCCAGCAACCATCTTCCCGCCTCTTCAGCCTCCCGGAGTGCTGAGATTACAACAGAAAGCAATTTATTTTATTACCGAACTACCATGTTGTTATCACACTTAACATGAACAGTCATTCTTTAATATCATCTAATGTCCGGTTCATGTTCTAGTATCCCTATTTCAAAAATATCTCTTTCCCCATGAGCATTTGAGTTTGAAACTTCTGAGTGATCTTTTTGCTTTAAAGAGAAACGAGAAGGGCCAGTTGGCAGGGGAAGGGAAAATATGGCGTCAGGGATGCTAAGAGAGTCTGTGAAGGAGAAAGTGGAAAGTATGCCTCGGATTTAGCAACAGAGGAGATGTGACCAGGGAGAAAAGGAAACGTGGAGTAGATGTAGGGGATGGGATGCAATAAAATTAACAGCAAGTTTTATAGGAGTGCTGCTCTGAGCATGTGATCTGCATTGATTCATTGAATCCTCACCACAGCCCTGTGACGTAGGGAGAGACTATGATTAGTCCCAAATTCCAGATGGCTTAGCAGAGGCACTGAGTCTATAAATCCCTGGCTAAGGGTGCGCATCAGAGAAGTCCTAGAGCCAAGATTCAGACCCAGAGCCCCTAACTCCAGGGACTCCACCACAGGCTACCCCTCTGCAACAGGTGTACACCATGCCTTGGACTCACTTAGACGTGTCACGGCCAAGGCTGCACCTGGCAAGGCAGCATTAGGCCTCTGTCTTCTGTGGGGATCTCCACTGCTCCCCCAAGTGATGACAGCTGAGATAGGAGAAAACAAGATCACGTGGGTGGGTGTGGGAGCTCCCTGGCTTAGAAGCCCCACATCCCAGGAAAACGTTACCACTAGATCTAGCCTCATGGGCATTATTTCCAGGGTGCCGGCCAGGGACATGCGCAATTATGAGAATGCAGAGCCCTCCACCCCCCCTCCCTTTTTTTTTTTAAGAGACAAGGTCTTGCTCTTGCTCAGGCTGGTCTCAAACTCCTGAGCTCAAGGGATCCTCCCACCTCGGCCTCCCACAGTGCTAGGATTACAGGCCTGAGCCACCACGCCCGGCCCCTGCTGGGTGTTCATGGTGCATCTCCAGCATTCCCAGTCCAGGTCATGGACCAATCTGTGCTCAACGTCACTTAATAACACAGCTGAATTATGTCAGATTTCTAGGGAAATAGAAACTTAACCTATGGTCATTTCACCATTTCTCCATGCAAGAAAAGAGTTTCACTTATCTTTTTTTTTTTTTTTTTTTTTTTTTTTTTAGACAGATTCAATCTCTATCGCCCAGGCTGGAGTGCAGTGGCATCATCATAGCTCACTGCAACCTCAAACTCCTGGACTCAAGCGATCCTCCTGCCTCAGCCTCCCGACTAGCTAGGACTATAGGCACCACCATGCCAGCTAATTTTTCTGTTTTTTTGTAGAAACAGGTCCTCGCTACGGGCTGGTCTCAAAACTCCTGGCCTCAAGCGATCCTCCTGCCTAATCTCCCAAAGTGCTAGGATTACAGGCTAGGATTACAGGATTGAGCCACTGCAGCCAGTTGGATTTCATTACTCTTTTGTTGACATTCTCTGTGTTTAAAAGTCAATAAGACATCCCCCATGTGTTGCTGGCAGGAATGTAAAATGGTGCAGCTACTGTCGGAAACAGTAGTAAGTTACACAAAGAGTTACCACACAATCCAGCAATTCCACTCCCAGTTATAGGCCCCAAAGGAAATGAAAACATATGTCCAAACAAAGTTTTGTGCGTGAGTGGTCACAGCAGCACTACTCACAACGACCAAAGGCAGAAATACCCCAAATGCCTGCCAACGCACTAATGCGTAAACACAATGTGGTAGATCTGTGCGGTGAAATATTTTTCAGACATGAAAAGAAATGAAGTTCTGATGTGTGCTACAGTGTGGATAGACCTTGCAAACATTGTGCTAAGTGAAAGAAGCCAGTCACAGAAAGATCACATATTATATGACCATCTTTATATGAATTATCCAGAACAGGCAAATCCGTAGAGACCGGAAGCAGATGAGTGGTTGCCAGGGGCTGGGAGGAAGGGAGAATGGGTCGTGACTCCTTAGTGGGTACAGGGTTTCCTTTTGGTATGATGAAAATGTTCTAGAACTAGACAGTGGTGATGGTTGCACAACATTGGGAATGCACTAAATACCACTGAATTTTACACTTTAAAATGGCTAAAATAGTGACTTTTAAGTTATGTGTATTTTACCACTTTTTTTTTTTAAAGACAATAGGAAGAAAAGAATTAGTTGATGGGGCAAAGGGGGACAGGTGTTCCTTCCCAGAGGATTCTGGGTAGGTATTGAGCTGCCCCAGCTCTTCCCAGCCCCTTTTCCAAACTGCCTCTTCTGCCCCCAGGCCTGGCTGGACACCCAGGACCGGCTCTTGGGCCACTATGTAAATGGGAAGTGGTCAAAGCCAGAACACAGGAATTCAGTGCCATGCCAGGATCCCATCACAGGTAGGAGATGTCCCCCAGTCACTGGGGGAGGGGAGACATCTTGTGCCCTATAGCCTGAGCCACCAGTCACACCCATTCCCTTTGCTGGGGACCCTGAGGGCAGGGAGCAGGTGGTACTGGGAGGTGGGGTGCTGAGATTTCTGGTTCCCCCTGATAACTGTCATCCCAGTTGTGATTTCTAGTCCCTGTGGAGGCTTTTCGCAGTTGCTGTTCACAAAAATCCCTTCCTTGCCCATGGGAGGCCATCAGCGCAAAGACCAGTGACGAAACTGAGACCCGGAGTGGGGACCAGCTTTACTGCTGAGGGCCGCTCCCAGGCTCCTGCAGTTCTGACATGGGCCTCCACTTTTCTCCCCAGGAGAGAACCTGGCCAGTTGCCTGCAGGCACAGGCCGAGGATGTGACTGCAGCCATGGAGGCAGCCAGGACCACATTTGAGAGCTGGAGTCAACTCCCTGGGGCTGTCCGGGCCCAGCACCTGTCTAGGTGATGCCACTGAGCTATGAGCGGGAGGTGGGGAGGGACTTCATCCCCAGCATCGACTTGACACTATGAGAACAAAGACTATTTCCCAAGAGCCACTGAATTAATTGGCAGCTAAGGCTCATATTCCCAGTATGCAGTAGAAGCCAAAACACCCATTTCCCACTATTCACGGGGACTCATAGTGACAAAGCCTCTATTGGGACTTATGGGGCTCCCTTTCTCAATAATTCAGTGGGGCTAGTGAACCCCCAAAACCCATTTTCTAGCCGCTTTGGGAGCAGCTAGAGACAAAGATTCCATTTCCCAAAATGCAATTGAGATTAGAAGGTAAGACTCAATTTCCCAGCATCTTTGGGGGTTTACCAGTGGCCAAGACCCTTACGCAGCATCCCCAGGGTTTGTGTTTCCCCAACTACACTTCCCATAAATCTTCAGTGCCCTTTGCCCCCTGGCAAGTGGTGGGGATGCCCAAGGGGTTCATGGGAATTGTAGTCCAGGTATATGGGTGCAGACCAGGACTCTTACCAGGCATTGAGCATTGGGATCTGACCATCGCCTTGCTTTGTCCTCAGGCTGGCCAAGGTGATCCAGAAGCACCAGCGGCTGCTGTGGACCCTGGAATCCCTGGTTACTGGGCGGGCCGTTCGAGAGGTTCGAGACGGGGATGTCCAGCTGGCCCAGCAGCTACTGCACTACCATGCGATCCAGGCATACACCCAGGAGGAGGCGCTGGCAGGCTGGGAGCCCATGGGTGAGAACCTGCAGTCCCGGGCCCCAGCCCCCTCTCCTGCATGACCCCACAGTGCCAGCCCCAGTCACCTCATTGTTTTCCACACAGGAGTAATTGGCCTCATCCTGCCATCCACGTTCTCCTTCCTTGAGATGATGTGGAGGATTTGCCCTGCCCTGGCTGTGGGTAAGTGATGGGCTGGGGCCCAACTCTTGGATCTGAGAAAGGACGGGCTGGGGACCTGGACCCCTGGGTCTGAGGAAAGAGGGGCTGGGGACCTGGACCCCTGGGTCTGAGGGAAGAGGGGCTGGGGACCTGGACCCCTGGGTCTGAGGGAGGAGGCTGGGGGCCCAGACCCCTGGGTCTGAGGGAAGAGGGGCTGGGGACCTGGACCCCTGGATCTAAGGGAAGAGGGATCAAGGGGGCCTGGACCCCTGGGTCTGAAGGAGGAGGGGCTGGGGTGGGGTGGCCCAGACCTGTAGGTCTAAGGGAGGAGGGATCGAGGGAGCCTGGACCCCTGGATCTGGGGGAGGAGGGGCTGGGGACCCAAACCCCTGGGTCTGAGGGAAGAAGGGCTAGGGGCCTGGACCACTGGGTCCTCGAGCTGCCCCCCTTCCCCAGGCTGCACTGTGGTGGCCCTTGTGTCCCCGGCCTCCCCGACACCCCTCCTCCTGGCCCAGCTGGCAGGAGAGCTAGGCCCATTCCCAGGAATAATCAACGTGATCAGTGGCCCTGCCTCCCTGGGGCCCGTGCTGGCCTCCCAGCCTGGAGTCCAGAAGGTGGCCTTCTGTGGAGCCCTCGAGGTATCTTCAGGGCTGAGAGTGGGGCGGGACGCAGCTGGAGGCCCAATGGCTCCTCCAGCCGCTGAATCTGGGAGGGGTCCCTCAGGAAGGACGTGCCCTTCGGCGGGCCCTGGCAGGCGAGGGAGCCGAGCTGGGCCTGGCTCTGGGGATGGAGGCGCTGCTGCTGCTGAGCGACGCAGCGGATGTGGACTCGGCCGTGGAGGGCGTGGTGGATGCAGCCTGGTCCGACCGAAGCCCGGTGAGACCCGTGCACCTGTGTCCCCTCATCCTGGGGGCTGCCCATGGCCATCTCCAGACCTTGGGATCCTAAGTCTCCTTTCATTTTAATTTTCAGTTCTCTGGGTCCTAAAACTCTGCTTTACTCATTGCATGTCCAGGAATCCTCCCCTCAAGTTTCTAAATCTCCATGTCCCTGCTCTCCTGGCCTTGCACAGTCTGGGGCTCTGTGTCCCTTGTTCTTTGGGACTCTGTTTGTTTGTTTTTTTTCCTGCGTGTCCATGTCCCTAGTTCTCCAATCTTTATCTTCATTCTTCAAGTTACCAACTTTCTGTGACTCCACATTCTGCCCTGGGTTTTGTCCTTGGCCACTTGATGACCCTCGTCCATCCCTGAGTTTCAGCCCTCTGTGGGGACCTGTCTTCCCCACATCGGCCCTGGGTTTGCCCATCCTGATGCGCCTTTTCCTAACAGGGGGGCCTCAGGCTCCTCGTCCAGGAGTCTGTGTGGGAGGAAACCATGAAGCGGCTCCAGGCGCGGATAGGGCGGCTCCGGAGTGGCCGAGGGCTGGACGGGGCCGTGGACATGGGGGCCCGGGGGGCTGCCGCTCGTGAGCTGGCCCAGCGCTACGTGCATGAGGCCCAGAGCCAGGGTGCGCAGGTGAGCCAGGGGACAGAGTCTCTGGGGTGACGGCAAAGGAGGGGCCTAGAGGCCTCCCTCCTGGGTCTGAGGGAGGAGGGGACAGGGGCCTCCAACTTGTAGGTCTGGGAGAGGAGGGGCCAGAGGCAGGGATTATTGGGTCTGAGGGAGGAGGGGCTGGGGGCCTGGACTCCTGGGTCTGAGTAGAAGGGGACTGGAGGGGGACTTCTAGACCTAGTTCTCTCCCTCCCTAGGTGTTCCAGGCCAGCGATGTGCCCTTAGACAGCCCATTCTATCCCCCAACCTTGGTCTCCGACCTGCCCCCAGCCTCCCCGTGTGCCCAGGCAGAGGTGAGCCCCTGAGAGTCCCCAGGGTCCTAGTCCATCCAGCCATCCTCAGCCAGCGGGGGGCAGCACCACCAGACCCACAGAAGCCCCTGGGGTGACGGTGACCGTGTGACCTGGGCCTGGGGGCTGCTGACTGCTGCAGGCTCAGTCCCCTGACCGACAGGGTACTAGAGGGAGGAGCTGGCCAAGCCCACTGAGCCTCTGTCACCTCTTGCAGGTACCATGGCCTGTGGTCGTGGCTTCCCCTTTCCGCACAGCCAAGGAGGCATTGGCCTTGGCCAACGGGACGCCCCGGGGGGGCAGCGCCAGCGTGTGGAGCGAGAGGCTGGGGCAGGCGCTGGAGCTGGGCTACGGGTCAGTCGGTGCCTCTGGGACACAAGGGGTGGCCCGTGGGCATGGCCCGAGCTCCCACTCTTTCCCTCAGTCTCGATGTCCCACATCTCCCTTCTCCTGGGTCTCTCTTCCCCCTTCTTTTGCTCACCTCCCCCTACTTTCCGTTTTCCTCTCCCCGACGTCTCCATCTCCCCTCACAGGCTCCGGGTGGGCACGGTCTGGATCAACAGCCACGGCCTCAGAGACCCTGCAGTGCCCACAGGGGGCTGCAAGGAGAGCGGGTCGTCCTGGCATGGGGGCCCGGATGTGAGCACACCCCTGCCGTCCCCACCCACGCCCCCTTGACGTTTGCAACCCACCTTGTGCCCACCTCGCTTCCTCTTGACACCGTCCCTCGCACAGGGGCTGTATGAGTACCTGCGGCCCTCAGGGACCCCTGCCCGGCTGTCCTACCTGTCCAAGGACCTGAACTATGATACATTTGGCCTCGCTGTGCCCTCAACCCTGCCAGCTGGGCCTGAAACAGGACCCACGTGAGTTGTCCCAGGGGCCGGTGGTCTGGGGGTGTGGAAGAAGTTATGTCAGGTTCCCCCGTGGATGGGAGCGTTGGAGGGACGTTCATTCAAGCCATCTTGTGGGGTCCTGGTCTTGCCGAGTATTGTATTCTGGGTCTCATGGCCTCCTACAATCCCCTGTCCCAGGCCTGGTAAGACTCTCAGTTCTGCAACATGAAGGTCTATGCTCTCCAAGAAGCGCATGGGAGCAAGAGTTTGGGGTCCCCAAAGGCTCATGGGAGCAGGAGTTTGGGGTGTCCCAGAGTCTCATGGGAGCAGGAGTTTGGGGTCCCCCACAGGCTCATGAGAGCAGGAGTTTGGGGTCGCCAGAGGCTCATGGGAGCAGGAGTTTGGAATATCCCAGAGGCTCATGGGAGTGGGAGTTTGGGGTCCCCCCTAGGCTCATGGGAGCAGGAGTTTGAGGTCCCCAGAGGCTTATGGGAACAGGAATTTGGGGTCCCCAGAGGCTCACTGGAGCAGGAGTTTGAGGTATCCCAGAGGCTGATGGGAGCAGGAGTTTGGGGTCCCCCAGAGGCTCATGGGAGCAGCAGTTTGAGGTATCCCAGAGGCTCATGGGAGCAGGAGTTTGGGGTATCCCAGAGGCTCATGGGAGCAGGAGTTTGGGGTCCCTCAAAAGCTCATAGGAGTAGGAATTTGGGGTCTCCCAGAGGCTCATGGGAGCCGAGGTGGTCCATCCAATGGGGTGGAGCACAGCATCTGAGCAGGACCCAGGACCCCTTCCTGCCTCACCCCACTGCAGCCCAGCACCGCCCTATGGGCTCTTCATTGGAGGCCGTTTCCAGGCTCCTGGGGCCCGGAGCTCCAGGCCCATCCAGGATGCGGTTGGCAACCTCCATGGCTATGTGGCTGAGGGCGGAGCCAAGGATATCCGAGGTGCTGTGGAGGCCGCTCACCAGGCTGCCTCTGGGTAAGAGTGTCACATGGGAAAGCCCAGGGTCATGGGGTGGCCAAGAGGGTAGTCTGGGACCCCCAATGGTTGGTGGGCTGGGGACCTGGGCCCCTAGGGTAGGGCTGTGGACAGAGTGTGGTATCTGGGAGGAGCCAGGACCAGGACACGGCCGGTGTGCGTTGTGTGCCCACAGCTGGGCAGGGCAGTCACCAGGGGCCCGGACGGCCCTGCTGGGGGCCCTGGCAGCCGCGCTGGAGCGCCGGGAGTCCACCCTGGCCTCGAGGCTGGAGAGGCAGGGAGTGGAGTTCAAGGCTGCCAAGGCAGAGGTGGAGCTGAGCGTGAGACGACTTCGGGCCTGGGCAGCCCAGACCCAGGCCCAAGGCCAAACCCTGCAGGTGAGAAGGGCCCGTGGGCAGGTGGACAGGGACAGGGTAGGCAGTTGGGGTCCGGGTCATAGCAAGGGCTCTGAAATGAGCTTGGGCTGGCTCCTGGCTGCATGATCATCAGCAAGTGGCTTCATTTCTCTGCACCTCAGTTTCCTCATCTGCACAGTGGGCACATGGCCCACCTCAGAGAATCAATTTAGTGGGCCATAACCATATTTACTTATTTACTTATTTGTTTTAGAAATGGGGATCTTGCTGCGTTGCCCAGGCTGGAGTGCACGCACTGGTGTGATCAGAGCTCACTGCAGCCTCGAACTCCTGGGCTCAAGCGATCCTCTTGCCTCAGCCTCCCGACTAGCTGGGACTACAGGCCTGTACCACTGCATACACCTGGCTTTCTTTTTCCCTGGGAGCCCATGGCAGAATACCTGGCTTTTTTTTTTTTTTTTCAACATAAGATAATAGGATAGAAAACATACCGTGTTTCTCCGAAAATAAGACAGGGTCTTATATTTATTTTTCCTCAAGAAGACACCCTAGGGCTTATTTTCAGAGGATGTGTTATTTTTTTTAAGTACGGTACAACAATCTACATTTATTCAAATATAGTTAAGTCGTCTTCTTCTAGAACATCATCATAACTCTCCAAACCCATCAAACCCACGAAT
>CAUYPO010129669.1:0-12907 GCA_963574435.1 Cheirogaleus major
GTCCCAGCTACTCAGGAGGCTGAGGCAGGAGGATTGCTCGAGCCCAGGAGTTTGAGGTTGCTGTGAGCGAGGCTGACGCCACGGCACTCACTCTAGCCCGGGCAACAGAGTGAGACTCTGTCTCAAAAAAAAAAAAAAAAATTACCTTTGGAAAATTCCTTAGGACTAATAAAGTGTCTTGTCTGTGAAGTTCAGCTCAGTCAGTTTTTTCTCCATTTTTGGAAGAGATTGTTATTCTTTGGCTATATACCAGATAAAATAGTTGGCTTAGTTTAGGAGCCAACTTTTATAAAATAATAATAATTTAAACTTATCTAGCCCGTACTATATGGCAGACACATTTGTAAGAACTTTACATGTTTAAACTTTTTTGACAGCAACTCTGTGACATAGGTACTGTTATTACCCCCATTTTACAGATGGGGAAACTGAGGTAAGACAGGTTTTAATAACCTGATCAAGATCACCCAGCTAGTAAGTGGTGGAGTTGGGATTTGGACCTAGGCAGTCTGGCACCGTGAGGGGTGTGTGAGAATGAAAGCCACCGAAGGAAAGGCTGAGTAATGTTGCCCTGTCCTGCTGTCTCCAGGGTGCAGACCCACTGGGGGAATTCAGGGCAGAAATATAGTCTCCCTCTTCCTTTCCCGCTAGCCCTGCACTTATTTTTTTTTGTGGCCAAGTGCCTGTAGCTGCATTCATTTAAATTAAATGCATATATGTTATCCACTGAACCGCCAAACAAAGTGGTAGTTCCTACCTTTGGAATTGTTCTAGCTGATTATTTGATAAGGATTTTATAGGAAAAGTGCTTTCATTTGGAAGAATATTGCATTAAATTACATCCTGAGTTCTAATTATTAAGATCCTATGCTAGGTGATAAATTGGATACAACCTAAATGTCTAACAATAGGGAAATGGTTAAATAAATTATGACACATCCATCCAATGGAACAATTTGAAGCCAATGGAAATTATATTTGCTAAGACTGATGATATGGGGAAATACCTCAAAGTAGGGAGAAATTATATTAACTGTCTTTAATAAGGATGTTTGTATGTATGCATATGAATATTTGCAGAAATACATACAGCATCTAAAAGGAGATAATAAGGGAGGCCAGTAAGATTCTTTTTTCCCCTCCCTTATCATTTCTATCTAATTTGCTACAAAAAATACAGCTACTAAAGTCAGCAAACTCAGTCAACATTTTTAAAAGAGATTATATGAATATCTAAAATACTGTACATTTTTAGTGAAACTAATGAGGAATCAATACTATTAAGATAGTAGAGGCTGGGCGCGATGGCTCACGCCTGTAATCCTAGCACTCTGGGAGGCCGAGGTGGGTGGATTGCTCAAGATCAGGAGTTCGAGACCAGCCTGAGCAAGAGCGAGACCCTGTCTCTACTATAAATAGAAAGAAATTAATTGGCTAACTAAAAAAATATATATATAAAAAAATTAGCCGGGCATGGTGGCACGTGCCTGTAGTCCCAGCTACTCGGGAGGCTGAGGCAGGAGGATCGCTTGAACCCAGGAGTTTGAGGTTGCTGTGAGCTAAGCTGACGCCACGGCACTCTAGCCCAGGCAACAGAAGTGAGACTCTGTCTCAAAAAAAAAATCAAAAAAAACCGATAGTACTAATAAAGGAGAACAAAACTAGTTAGGTTAAAATTTGTTTCTTAGGGAATGACAGGCTTATTTTAAATGACTTTAGTACTATTTTATCTCATCACACCTTTGTTAAGGTTGTTTTTGACTCATAAGTGGAATGGTGAGAGATTATCCTGAGGTAATCTAGAGAGAATTGGGAGAAAGGATAGAGAAAAGGTTTGAGAGAGAACTTACGTGTATGTGTGAGAAAATACTTCTTCCAAGTGGAGTTCACTGTACTTGAGCAGTGTGGGACAAGGCAGGCAGAGGCTGCCTATGGGCAGCAGAGAAGCCACGGAGGTGATGGGAGAGAGCCTGTGCTGTGCCATCGTGAGGTGGAGGTGACAGAAGGTGGAGGCAGCTCTCTCCTGCCTTCTTCTCTCCACAGCATTTTATTAGGAAAATTTTCAAATGTATAGCAAAAGCTGAAATAATTTGATAGTGAACGTCACGTATACCTTCTCCCATTCTGCTGTTAACCTTGGACCGTGCCTGCTTTATCACTTACCTGTCCATCCATCAGCCCATCTTTTTTTTGATGCATTTCAAAGTGAACTGAAATGTTGACACACTACCTACTAAATACCTCAACATGTGTATTAACTGGAGTTTGATATTTTTTTAGTTTTTTCTTTAAATTTAAAATGTACATACAGTATAATGCACAAATATTCATTCTCTTAGTTTTGGTAAATATATATACTTATATAACCCAGACCTCTACTAAAATATACAATATTACTCTGACCCCCAAAACTTTCTTCATTCTCCTCCCTGGTCAGTCCACACCCTACTATCCCCAGAGGCAGTCACCGTTCTGATTTTTTTCTACTGTCGATTAATTTTGCCTGTTCTAGAATTGTACATAAGTGGACTCATACAGTGTCTACTCTTTTGTGTCTGGCTTCTTTCACTCAGTGTAATGTTTTTGAGATTCGTCCATGTGGCGTTTATCAGTAGTTTCTTCCTTTTTACTGCTGGTTATATTCCATTATATAGCTATACCACTGTTTGTTTATTCCTTCTTCTATTGATGGACACCGGGACTCTTTCTGGTGTTTGGCTGTTAAGAATAAAGCTGCTGAGAACGTTTGTGCTCAAGTTTTTGTGTAGACATTTGGTTTCCTTTTTCTTGGGTATATACGTAGGAATAGAATTGCTGGGTCATAGGTTAGGTCTGTGTTGAGTTTGTTAAGAAACTGCCAGACCTTTCCCAAAGTGATGTACCAGTTTACCTTCCCACCAACAGTGAATGAGAGTCCTGGTTACTCCACAGGTTACTCACCAACATTTGATATTGTCAGTCTTTTTAATTTTAATTAAAACCATTCTAGTGGTAGCGTGGGATACCTAATTATGGTTTTAATTTGCATATATTTGTTGACTAATGACATTGAGTACTTTTTCATTAATTGGCCATTCATGTTTTCTTTTGTGAAATTTTGTTTCAGATCTTTTGCCCATTTTTTTGATTGGGTTGTTTGCTAACATACATATAGAAAATGCACAGTTTTCCTTAGCAAAATGCCTGTGCAAATATTCAGTAGTCATGTGTTTGTAACTCTGGGGACGCCTACACGTTCCATAAAAGCATTTTAGAACCCAACCTCTTTTCTTGTAGAGTAGAAAATAACCAAATGTAATTTAATTTGACATACTTTGTTTTAGGATTAAAAAAGGAATCTTAGACCTATATGTTATTTTCTTAAGTAGGGACACAGGACAATATTGAGAAAATAGGACTGGTTGAGGAGACAGGTGACTTAGGTTCCTAGGTCTCAGTGTCCTTGTTTAGTAACAGTGTAAAAGAGGGGATGATAATTTCTGCCTCGCAGTCACATACGGCTGTGATGATCAAATGACATAATATGTGTGACAGTTCCTTAACTACAAAGCTCCAGGAAAATAGAAATTACTAAGATCTAGAAGACAGGCATGGGCATGATCTTAAATTCATGAGATGTTGACGAAGAGTTGAAGTGTTATTGGAAGAAGTCAAACCAGGTGGAAAAAAGTTAATTGCTAATGCTTGTATGTCTCTAAATAGAAACAATTTGAAGGTGAGGTGTATTTGTATATATGCAGTTAACTTGCATAACAAGAGTTTAGGTCTAGTGAACCTTCAGTCATTCAGAGGTAGTGCACATACTCCCTCAGTAACTTTTTTTCTTTTTCTAATATTAGATACAAGAGGAAAGGAGACTCCTGCCTTGGCATTAACCCTAAGAAGCAGTGCATATCTTGGGAAGGGGCTTCTGCCCAGAAGAAGCATTCACGCAAGCAGGTTGAACGCTATTTTACAAAGAAGAGTGTGGGATTAATGAACATCAATGGAGTTGTTGTTAGCAGTAAAAGTGAACCTCCCTCATCTGAGCCAATTTCATTTATACCAGTGAAGGACTCAGATGACGTGGCTCCTCCTGTAACAACCTGGTTGAATCCTCTGGGCATTTATGATCAGTCAACTACACAGTGGTTACAGGGACAGGGTCCTCCAGAGCAAGAAGCAAAGCAGTCAGAATCACTGCCAGACAGCGAGAATGCAGTTCTCAAGGCCAAGGTGGAAGAGTTTAACAGGAGGGTGCGCGAGAATCCTCGGGATACTCAGCTGTGGATGGCATTTGTTGCTTTTCAGGTAAGTATGGCTGTTCTGGTTTAATACCTTAGCATGACTTTCTTGATTTGGGATAAATTGATTTACTTGGCAGTAATTTTTGAACTCCTATGAGGAACCCTTGCACTGGATGTATAGAGATTATTAGAATAGAGTTCTTACCCTGAGCTTATTCAAAGTCCAGTGAGGAAGACTGACATGTGAAGAATAAATGCAACCTAGGGTAGTAAGTGCCGTCACGTGTCATTTGGGAATGGAGTGAGGGAGTGACTTGTAGTGAGGGAGGAAGAAGGGCTGCCAAGAGAAGGTGAAAATGGAACAGAATCTTGAAAAAAGAGGAGATGATCACCAGTCAAGGGAAGGCAGTTCAGAGTAGAAACAGAACAGGCAAAGTGCACTTGTGAAAGAGAAAGGAGTGCTCAGCAAATTGCAGTTACAGCTATGCGCTCCTTTTCTAAAACATAGGAATTTGTCTTAGTCCCTCATTTTGAACCACTCATACAGTTACCATATTTTGTCATAAGTTTGACTATTTTATTGGTAAGATGGCCTTTTCAGAAAAGGTTTTCAAGGGTAGTTATTGATACGTAAATCTAAGTTTAAAATGACAATGGACAATCAAGTGACATAAACACAAGACCAAACATACTAGGTGACACAGGTACCATAGGAACCAAGTTTTCATTAAAAGAAATTGTGATAAACAAATGGTTTAAGAAAGTCTGAATAATATTTCCATTGGGGGTTGTAAGTAAATCTGTTGAAACTTTGAGGATCTCCTAGTTCCATTTGCATTTGTAAATTGTTTTTGTTGTTGAGGACGAGGTCATGAAAAGTCCTGGCCTATATGCCATTGATGAAGGAGAGCAGGAAAAGCGAAAGAGGTCCCTGAAGCTGATTCTGGAGAAGAAGCTGGCCATTCTGGAGCGGGCCATTGAAAGCAACCAGAGCAGTGTCGATCTGAAACTGGCCAAGCTGAAGCTCTGCACAGAGTTCTGGGAGCCCTCCGCTCTGGTCAAAGAATGGCAGAAACTGATATTTTTACATCCCAATAATGCAACCCTCTGGCAGAAATATCTTTTATTTTGCCAGAGCCAGTTTAGTACTTTTTCGATTTCAAAAATTCACAGTCTTTATGGAAAGTGCTTGAGTACTTTGTCTGCCGTGAAGGATGGGAGCATCTTGTCTCACCCTGCACTGCCTGGCACGGAAGAGGCCATGTTTGGTAAGGAGATGACCAGATCCAGTTACGTGGGAGGAGTTATACTTTGACTTTACTTGAAAATGACAATTTATTTTTGGTTTATTTTAGCAAAAGTCAAAACTGTCTGATAGAACTGATTATTAAAAGACTATTATAATTCATTGATTATTACATATTTCTCCCCCGCAGCTCCTGCGGCAGACTGGGGCCCAGCATTAGAGCCAGTAGAGTTAGGAAAATATCACTGGACAAAAAGTTCCAATTTTTCTACTTATTAACCAAGTAAACATTAAGTCTCTTTTTTTTTTTTTTTTTGAGACAGAGTCTTACTCTGTTGCCCGGGCTAGAGTGCTGTGGCGTCAGCCTAGCTCACAGCAACCTCAAACTGCTGGGCTCAAGCAATCCTTCTGCCTCAGCCTCCCAAGTAGCTGGGACTACAGGCATGCGCCACCATGCCCGGCTAATTTTTTTCTATATATTTTTAGTTGTCCCACTAATTTCTTTCTATTTTTAGTAGAGATGGGATCTCGCTCTTGCTCAGGCTGGTCTCGAACTCCTGACCTTGAGCGATCCTCCTGCCTCGGCCTCCCAGAGAGCTAGGATTACAGGAATGAGCCACCGCGCCCGGCCAACATTAAGTCTCTTAACTGCTTTGGTGGTCGATGTCTTTATCTGTTGAGATGCCTATACTTGTCTCACCTAGTTACAGGATGAAGGCAATACTATATGTGAGATGTCCCGACTGAGAACCACTGCACAGATATGTTATTGGTATTATTATGTTGTTACTATTTTTGGGGTGTCCCCAGAGGAGCCTAGAATGTAAATTTTGGCAGTAATGAGATATAGGAGGCAGCAAGTTCTGCAGGAGCCAGAGAATATCACTCTTGAGCTTGAATCTTGGGTTTGCCCTTCTTTGGCTTTCTGTGACCTTGGACAGGTTCCTTAATCTGTGTGGGCTCCAATTTCTCCATCAGCAACAATGACATAAACCTGCTTTAGAGGACTATTGCCCACATTAAATGAGACAATATATGATGAGTATAGGTCAGTGTCTGGCACATAGCAGGCATTTATTTGATTAAAACCCTTGCTATTGAGTATTACTACTAGTGTCTAAGATATAAATATATTACTCTAGAAATAATGATCATTTATCACATTTATGTCTCCCATTTGATATCATTTATGATCTCAAATAGCTTAAGGTTATTTAATAATGGAATTGTACCACAAGTAAGATGAACTGAAATGTTCCAATATGGAACCTTGATTTGTTTACAGCAGATTCTGAACATTTGATGAAAACTGCTGGTGCATGACGCCATCTAGTGATCAATTGAATACAGCTCTTTGCTTTCTGATAAAAATCTGCTGCACCATCCTTTTCCTTTAATTTTTCTTATAATAATGAGCTTTGAGTATTTGATTGTCAACATTCAGACCAACCTATTGACTTATTTTTATGTGCTATATATGATTTTTATTGTTAATATTTGTATTCTATGATGGTTTCATACAAAAACTAGAATAAACATACTTGGATCACAATACTGTTATGAGTCCTTTTAAGTTAGGACATCTGTTACAGCTTTGTAACCGTAACAGTAGTTGCAGGTGAAAGATGTTCTCTTAGTTGCCAGTTCTGAGAAGTTATGTTCTTTCCTTTTAATGGTACCAACAAGGATTCTTCCCCTTTGCCCTCACGTTTGCAGCACTCTTTCTTCAGCAGTGCCACTTTCTGCGGCAGGCTGGCCACTCGGAGAAGGCTGTATCTTTGTTCCAGGCCATGGTTGACTTCACCTTCTTCAAACCTGACAGCGTGAAAGATCTGTCTACCAAAGCACAGGTACCAGGCTCTGTCTCGGTCTCTCTTTTGGGGGGAGGTGAGAGGTGTGGATACTGGGAGGCAGTGGTAGTAATTTAAAAATATATCCTCCTTTATATCAGTCCTGCTGAGGATGATTTCTCAGAAATACTTCAGTGATCCCAGGAGAATTCCATAATGAAAGTAGTGAAATATGGATAGATGAAAGCAGATTCCCCTCTCCCCAATATAAAGACACTGATAACCTTTCTTCTCTTTCCTCGTTTAAATGCTACTTATATCTAGCAGTCAGGTAAACCATTGTCATGCCATTTTAAACCACGTGTCACTCTCCTCCACCCTTGCACATTCTAGTCTGGGTCTTATGTCACTTCCTCAATTAACCTTCCCACTATGTAAAATCTTTGCTAGAGTTGCAAATGAAATAACATGAAGGTACCCTGTCAACACCAATCCTAATTGAGGAGGGGTTAATGTTTTAGATGACAATCTGCACATTGCCAATATTTATTATATGAAGCAATAAAGAAAACCTTACAGAGCTATACATGTAAGAAAACCTGTTTTTTCCCTTTCTTTATTTAAGAAAACTTAGTTTTCTACTCTGCAAAGGGGGTCTGGTGGAAAATGGGTAGACTGTCTGAATTTATGGTGAACCTTTAAAAGTCTTTCTTGAGAGGCCAGGTCTCTCCATCACATGAAAATTTCATGAATTGTCAGTAAAAACTATTTTTATGATAATACCTCTAGACGAAATTGGATTAAAGAATTATCCCAGTTAATATTGGCATCATTGATTAATAAGCCAGATAACAAAGCAGTTTCAAGACATGCAAAATATTTTAAGAATATGCTATGCTGCAGAAGTGATTCTCAGCTGACTTTAAGGAGCCTTGTGGTTCAGGATCAGACTCTCTCTCATCCCCACCCCTTTACTGAGACTCATTGTGATGAGAACAGGTACTGATGGGTGTGAAGGCTCTGCCCACCCATGTGATGCATCGAAGACCACCACTCTGAAGTGTAGAGAGACCCTGATGCATGTTCTTGAAGTTTTAAATACTAACAGCAGGTATAATTCTAAAACTCACATGACAGCTTTGACATAAAGCTGTTTATTTTTTCTTCTTTTTAAGACTAGTCAAGTGCAGTAGTGAGAAGGTGGGAAAATAGTAGAACAAGTTCAACCTGTAACTGACTGTGGACAATCAAGTGAGATAACTCACTACCTTCGGACCAGCCAAACGCTTCTTAATAGTATTTTCTATTGCTTTCATAACTGGGAGACATTGTTACCGTAAACATAGTAGCATAACATAACACAGGCAGAATCTGATATTACTGGTATGTGTTTCTGTAAAATAAACACGTTGGTTATAACCATTTATCACACTATTTTTCAAAAACATCCTTTTCTTGAGTGCACTTTCTTTCATCACTTTTTTTTTTTTTTTGAGACAGTCTCACTCTGTTGCCCGGGCTAGAGTGCGGTGGCGTCAACCTAGCTCACAGCAACCTCAAACTCATGGGCTCAAGCAATCCTGCCTCAGCCTCCCGAGTAGCTGGGACTACAGGCATGCGCCACCATGCCCCGCTAATTTTTTCTATATATACTTTTAGTTGGCCAGTTAATTTCTTTCTAGAGACAGGGTCTTGCTCTTGCTCAGGCTGGTTTTGAACTCCTGACCTTGAGCGATCCTCCCACCTTGGCCTCCCAGAGTGCTAGGGTTACAGGCGTGAGCCACCGCACCCGGCCTCATCACTCTTATAAGAGCAAAACCTGTAAAGGAGTGTAGTCTTCCCCGTTCCCTTTCCTGGGGAAAATGGCTGACAGGCATTCAGAGTGCAGGGCCCGTGTCAGCACATTTGCCCTGCCGTGACTCTTCTGAAGACCACGCTTTTCCAGGCAAGCATGGCGCTGCCCAGGCCTCGGACCGGATAATCCTGCAGCTCCTGGCCCATGGTGTGTCCTTCAGAAGCCTGGTTGTCCTGCTCAAAAGGTTCTTCATAAAAGCTTTCGTTGACTAGGTTATTCGCACACTTTTAAAGTCCTATTGTCAGTTGATAACATGATCATGTTTCTGTTCATTGCTGTGTTTGCCTTTTGTTCCATAGTGAATGACTTATTGCCAGTGAACTGGTTACCACACACTGTAGACCTGATGCCTGAATGAATGAGGGAGGGTTTAGGGGACAGGCTTTAAGATAAGACCTTTTTATTCCTTGGATGCCTACCTTGTTCAGATCTGTGCCGACAGCATTTACTGAGTCCCTCTCAGGTGTTGAGTATTGTGCCAGGTGTTAGGAATATATAGTTGCTTAAGATGTGGTGGTGTCCTCCAGAGCTCACAGTCTGTCTTGTTGAAACTTTGACTCCTCTTCCCCTGAAAAGGTCTTCAATGCAACATGACTTTCCGGGATCAGTTGGGGAGTCCAGTAGCATTAGGGGAATTGGCAGTGATACTGTCCTTGGTTGGACTGGCCTGGCAGGATCAGAAATAGGAATCCACGCATCTGCTACCAGGCTGCAGGCCCTGCTCACTGAACCTTGGCCAGTCTTTTTCTGACTTCATCTTGGACGTGTCATCTCATCACTTTTGCCACATTCTGTTTATTAGAAGAAGTCTCTAGGTCCAGCCCACAAGGCAGGGGCGGGGGTGTGGGAGGCTGTCCTGGAGGCTGCCTACCATGCTAGATAATTCTTTTTTCTATTTTGGGCGTGTATCATGGATCTACTTCAAAGACTGATAGCAGACATGATTTCAAGAATCATAAGCTCCTCATATGTCCACCAGCACTCATTTTGCTAACCGACTCAGCAGTTTTATACCAGTTAGGCCTAATTTCTGTTTTTAAATTTGGACAGGTGGAATTCTTTGAGCCATTTTGGGACAGTGGAGAGCCCCGGGCTGGGGAGAAGGGAGCCCGAGGCTGGAGAGCATGGATGCACCAGCAGGAGCGCGGTGGCTGGGTGGTGATCAACCCAGGTAAGGCACCTGTCGTGAAGGCTTGTATGCCTTTTTCTACGGGAATTTGTTTTTTACATCTTCATGATTATTTGTATATCTGTATAAGCTATTTATTAGTAGCTTAAGAACATTATACAAACATCAAAATGTCAAAAATACGTTAAGTAGATGCCATGGGAGAACAGATTGTTTCTTTCCCTTAGAGGCTTTAAAGCAGTTGACTACTCCTTCAGTACATGTTTTAAGGATGTGAAAGTTTCTGTAATTTTCCTTTTTCCTTATATACGTTAATCCTGAAGAAGGAATCTTTTTGCCAACCTGCCCTACTTTTTAGTGTGTAAGACAGTCTCTTAGTTCTCCTGGCAATGCACAGACCAACAGATACTTTGAAAAATACTTACTATTTTAGGGATATTATAAAATAATTACTAACTAGCGTTTGTATGACTGTCACTCTTAATGACCACCAAGTGCTTTCCACATTTACACTGTTAACACTGAGCTGCCCAATACAAATATAATGTAAGTCTCTTGTGTAATTTCCAGTTTTCTAGTAGTCATATTAAAAAAGTAAAAAGAAACAGATGATGCTAATTTGGGTAATGTATTTTATTTAACCTAGTATATCAAAACATTATCATTTCAGCATGTAATCAACATTTTAAAATTATTAACTAGATTCAGATGCCAATAACACGTAAAAATAAAAAAAATTATTAACTAGATATTTTGCATTCTTTCTTAATACTAATTCCTTGAAATCTGCATATTTTCCACTTGTAGCACATCTCAGTTCAGACTAGCTACTTTTCAAGTGCTTGATAGAGACATGTTAATGGTTATGTATTAGACAGCACAACTCTTAGACATTCAGGAACTGCTTCGCTCCCCATGAGGCAATTCCAGCACAGAGTGAGATCTGCCAGGCAGACTGTTTCAGGGAAAGTGCAGTGGACAAGGACTCAGGAGACTGGCTCCTCGCCTGGGCTCAGCCAGCTTCTCACAGGTGTGACCTTTCTGGACCTTGGTTTCTTCATCTGCAGAATGAAAATATGGAGTAGGTACTGTCTTCAAGGCAGTTCTCTGCCCTGGGCCAGGTGGCATCTCTTTTACCACTAAGGAGTGGGAGAGGCCCTTCAGGTGTTCTGGGGTAACTTTGCTGTGGGCAGTGCTATCAGGTGATGGTCATGCCTCACTTAGGGATATAGGAGGCTCAGCTGTTTAGATGTCCTTTGAGAGTTCCTTTCCAAAAAGAACCAGAGCTGTTCTTCAGGCTAACCAGTGGTTTTATATATGAAGAAAAATAACCTGTGTGAAATGGAAGTAGGTATTGTGCTCTTAGCTATGGAGACTGTAAGACCACATGAGCAAGGATCAAAAAATGAAAATCTTAGTATTAACTTTTCTTTCTCTGAGTGAGTGATTCAGCATGAGTCTATGTTTTTAGGCTTGGTTTTTTTAGTTCATTTTTTATTAAGGAAAAAGACCATTACAATGCATAGTATCTGTTACACAGTTTGCCATATTCTGCATTTCTGTGATGTGAAAGAGTTTTTATAGCAGTGTCCACAGGTTAAGTTAACGTTACTTCTTTGATAAGTGTCTAGATGTCTAATGGTCACTTAAAATCAGATGTAAAAGCCAGGCATGGTGGTTCATGCCTGTAATACTAGCACTCTGGGAGGCTGAGGTGGGTGGATCGTTTGAACTCAGGAGTTCGAAACCAGCCTGAGCAAGAGTGAGACCCCATCTCTACTAAAAACTAGAAAGTTAATTAGCTGGACAAATAAAAATATATATAGAAAAAATTAGCTGGGCATGGTGACGCCTGCCTGTAGTCCTAGCTACTTGGGAGGCCGAGGCAGGAGGATCGTTTGAGCCCAAGAGTTTGAGATTGCTGTGAGCTAGGCTGATGCCACATCACTCTAACCCGGGCAACAGAGTGAGACTCTGTCTCAAAAAAAAAAAAAAAAATCATATGTAAAATTAGTTTTCTCCAAATGGTAATGCAAGTGTGGAAACCTTGATATTTAATATCAAGTTAGAGATTCATGTTGGTACTTACATTCCCTGTAAGTTTTCTAAACATTTCCATTATAGAGAATCTTCTACTGAATTTAATGAATTTCTTTGTAATGAGTTTAATGGGACTCCCTCAAAAACACAAGCAGCACCAAAAGAGAGGCTGAGAGTTCTCTTGCTTCCAGAAAACCTAGTGGATAACCATTTATTTTATTTTATTTTTTAGTTTTCTTGTTTATCCTGACAAGTTTGGCATGTAGAGGGTAGTTAGGATTTCATCATGCATTCTGAGGTAGTTCCTCTTTGTAGATCACAGCCTGTATCTTCTCTCTTACCCTCGTTTCCTGTTAGTGTATGATTGTTATATATGTATGTCTGTCCAAAACCATGTCATCTTTTGAATTCTTTTTTTTTTTTGAGACAGAGTCTTACTTTGTTGCCCAGGCTAGAGTGAGTGCCGTGGCGTCAGCCTCACTCACAGCAACCTCAAACTCCTGGGCTCAAGCAATACTTCTGCCTCAGCCTCCCGAGTAGCTGGGACTACAGGCATGTGCCACCATGCCCGGCTAATTTTTTCTATATATTTTTAGTTGGCCAATTAATTTCTTTCTATTT